>APFE030415902.1:62739-77043 GCA_000404065.3 Pinus taeda
TTGCTTTGTCTACAGCTGAAGCAGAATATGTGGCTGCTGCATTGTTTCACACAACTCCTTTGGATGATGCAAACTTTGCAGGATTTTCAAATCACTTGTACTCCACCTATCTCCATCTTATGTGATAATACAAGTGCAATCAGCATTTCAAAGAACCCAGTCATGCATTCAAAGACCAAGCACATACCAATCAAGTATCATTTTCTCCGGGAAGAACTGCTGGAGCAAAAGGTCAAATTGGAGTATGTTCCCTCCAAGGAACAAGTTGTTGATATACTCACCAAACCATTGCCCAGGGAGACATTTGAGTACCTGAGATAGCAGATGAGGGTTGTTGATGCATCATCCTGCTGTTGAATCTTGTCTCTTGTACGCAGGTGGATACACGTACATTTGTCGGTCTATGTGGGCCGAATGGGTCTATCAGAGATCATCTGGCACAGGTTTAGGGGGAGCATATATTCTTCTAATGATGCATTGTTGGCATTATCTTAGAAGTCCTTGGTTTTATTTCTCAAGAGTTTTCTGGTGGAGGAGATCAATGTGTGCTGGTCTGAAGGTTGATTCTGCTGATAGTTGTTCTTGTCTCTATGTCATGTACTTCTTTTCATATCAAGGTCATGTAATGGCCTATTTTGGTTTCCCCACTATGCCTGGGATGAATAAGTTTTGTCTATCTAGTGTATTCCCGCTTGGATGGGAGATGGATGTATGTATGAGTCTTGATGATAGGAAGGTTACTTATAATGTATAGAGTCATGTTCTTTCTTGTAGAACATATTTTTGCAGACAACATTTCAGCACAGAGCATATAAAAAGGGGGAGCTTGTCCAAAGTTTTCCACAGGTACTCAGGGGGAGTATGGTAGTCTGCCCCTTTGCCCTTGATGTCAATGGGGGAGAGTTATTGGTTGTTGTTGCCATCAAGTCCAAAGGGGGAGATTGTTGGCATTATGATACATATGTTGTACTTGATGGCAAGCCACTCATCTCAGATGATAGATTATAGTGCATCAAAGTTCATGCACTTTCATGCAGAGAAAAGTTCACGAACTTTCATGCAGAGAAAATTTCCTTTCACGCAGAGAAAAGTTCACGCACTTTCATGTAGAGAAAAGTTCCTTTCATGCAAAATAAAATTTCACGCACTTTCATGCAGAGAAAATTTCACTCACTTTCATGCAAAGAAAAGCGCACGCACATGGGAAATCTTATGGTTGGTTCATGGTATTACTCCGATAGTTTTTGATCCTATGGTTTTGGTCTGTGGTATTGCATCCAAAAGAATTGAACCCAAGTATTGGGTCTGTGGTATTATTTCACAATGGTTTTGGTCCATGGTTTTGAGTGAGGCCTAGCCTATAAAAAGGAAAGGAGATCATTTCGCTAAACACAAGTGTTAAAAATCTTAAGAAGATAAAGATCTAAATTTATGATAATCGGTTGGTGAGACATAGTTGAATCTGAATCAAGGAGAAACCGGAGCATTACAAGTCAAATCTATTGAAGAGAGCGGCAACGGCGCAGTGTGCAGAGTTGCGCAGACTCGTCATGGCAAAAGTGCGGATATCCGCAGGTTTCCTTCGGTGAAGTTGCAGACCTTTCTTGAAATATATTTTAGCTGTCTTTTATCTGTTTTTGCAGAGATCTAGGTTTAAATTGGTGTCTGGTTACTGGTGTTATTTTCTGGTTACTGTATTCTGAGAAGTTATTTGTTTAAAGGAGATTGGGTGATGCACATGTACATGATGTTTTGGATCTAGTTTGAAAATTGATGAAACGTGGTCCCTGGAAGGAATGAGAAGGTAGTAGCCTTCTGTAGGTCAGCACCTACGTACTAGTATTTCAGCTAGTACAAGAGCTAAGGGCGTTGTAGCTCCCTTCCAGAAGAAGCTGGAAAATGAGAGAGAGATGTAGCTCTCTACAGGTTGCAGCCTACATACTGGTAAAAGACTGCACCAGTAAAAAGTCATTGTAAGAAGAAGTTTCTAATTGAAAGAAGATAGAGACATATTGCAGCACGTGGTTTTCACCCACATTGTGTTTCCACCTTACATCTTGTGTTCCTTGGTGTGACTGTCTATTTTGTGTTCCTGCTCATTATTCTATGGTTCTCACATACAGATTAATAAAAAAAATCTGAAGAATAAATTAAATTATAAGTTTGGAAGGTATATGCAAGTTTCAATTGTCATATCTGAAAATATTTGTATAAATTGATAAGAGTTTGATATACTAATTCACCCGCCCCCGCCCCCCTCAGTGTTATTTCCAATACCTTTGATAAGTACACCAAAGGGAATGATATTATAAACCCAAAGGTTAATACTAAAACCCCAATGTATTATATACCCAAGGGACTAATATTATTAATCACAAGGGACTAATATTATAAATCCAAGGTATATAAACCCTTGGATGGCCATGATTTATGTTGAAGCTAAAGGATTAATATTATAGACCTATGAATAATATTATACCCTAGGAATATGAACAATTATATTAATATACCCAAGGAATTGATATTATAAATCCAAGGGAATAATAAGTCCAATGGATTAATACTATAAACTCAAGGTAATATAAACCTTAGGGTTTTTGGTAATAATCCCTTGGGTTTATTATCCCTTGGGTATTAATCCCTTGGAGTTTTAGTGTTAACCGTTTGAGTTTATTATTCTCTTGGGTTTATAATATTAATCCCTAGAGTTTATTGAAATAAGACTTCATATTCCTAGGATTCATCTTTATATTACATAATTTCAAATTAAATAATAATAAATATATTAAATATTAAATAATTATAGTATGAAGAAAAAAATATTATTAATTATAATGATAATAATAATAATTTTATTGCAATAGTGTTTATTTGGTAGATACAAATGGCATATTTATCAATATATATACAAATGATGCCTTTGGCTTATATCAACCACATTAATACTTTTAATGTCGTTGTGCTAATTTAATTTAAATAATACCTAAGATAATATTAAAGGTACATTCATACCTCCATACCATCTATATCTCTCTTATAAAAGTTTTAAGAGTCATCAGGCACCATGTCTAAGGCAAGTCATGCATAAAGTGGTCGTTGGGTTGGAGGTCTTGGGAAAAATAATGGCCACCATGGTGTCGTGATCCCTAAAACTAAAAACTTACATAGTGTGTGTGAGGATTCTTGTATTTAATAAATTAAATGTTTGAGATATTTTTTATAGCATTTTTTAATATAAAATAAAGGTGGTATATAAATGTTTTTGAGTTTATTTTTATTATAATTTAATTAAAATTATAGTATTAAGAAAATAATAAATAAAGAATGGAAAGTTTATGATGGATTTAAAAATTTTTATGGGATAAGAACAATTTTTTTTAGACTCTTGTAATACATGTTATTTTATATAGTTGTGAAGATTGGAGTTAGAGCATCTCTAGAAATTGTGGGAAAACATGGTTGAAATAAATATCTTAAATCCATTCTAAGTCTAAATCTATCAAGTGCTAAGAGGGATTGGATCTCGAGTTGCAAACTTATTTTTTAGTGCAAAACATGAGAAAATGTTTGCACCTCGAGATATTTGATCCCTCTTGACACTTGATAGATCTGGAGTTAAGATGGATCTATGTTGATTTTAGTCGTGCTGCTACACAAAATTTGTGAAACATATGATTAATCTGACTATTTTAAATATGTTAAAATAAGTCTAATATTAATATGATGAGCTCCTTATCTTCTATATTTCATGCACATTAGACTTATATTTGTATTAAATAGCTGAATCCTAGAGTATTTCTCCTCGTGCACGTGACACATTTGGACTTCAACTAATCAATAAATCATATCATCAAATTTTCAATGTGCAATGTTCATATAAATGAGAATTACAAGTTGAGCTTGGCCATAGATACATTTTAAGCTTCTTTTTTCATAGGATTTTCTTCTTTGTCTTGTACTATGCTTGATTTGGTTGAATATTGTTTTTTCTTCAATCTTCTCTTTATTTTTCAACATTTATTTTCCTCTATTCTTCATGTTTTGGAGTTATCATTTCCTTTGAATTTTTTTCTCCATTTCCTCATTGTGTTTTTTCTTCTATTATTTATTCTTGACACTCTTTAGTTGTCATTTGTTGTGCCCTTCTTTGTAGATATACTCTATAATATTCTCTTTAATATGTTATTTTACATTTAATTTTTTCTTTCATTTGTTCTTGTTGTTGTTTAGTTGTCATTTGTTGCGCCTTTCTTTGTTGATATCCTCTTTGCTTCTCCCTTTGTTTTTGACAGTCATTTTTTATTTCTTGTGTCTTTCTCCATCTACTTGCTCTTCGTCGTTTATTTCTATTTAAGATCAATCTAAGCTGATGATTAATATAGATCTAGGATTTATAGTGTTTATTTCTATTTAATATAGATCTAGGATGATGATTATTGCAATATATAAATCAATGCACGTTGTCCATAATTATTCTCTGTAATCACTAAAATGAATGCAAGCTATTAATCTAATTACTTTGAAAGAAATGTACACCATCCATTTATTTACATCAGATAAAAAAATTACGTCTACATTGAAATCAATGCATCTTGAGTTGTTAGTGACACCTAGCCATACCTATGTACATTACAATGCAATAGAGTGAAATACCTTCACACACACATGCATGGGTATATATAACAATAATTACATAAACCCTATGATGAGCAGAATTAAATATAACATTCAACAACCAAGTAGCGTGTATCAATATTAATTATATGTGTTTTGTTCAAGTTATCGTGGTATAGATGGTTATATCTAACATAAGTATGGGTATTTAATACTAAATTGTATGTTAGAGGTAGTAATTTGAAATAACAATCCCCTTCAAGTTTTGAGGAGTTAAGTAATATAAAACAAAACAAAGGTTACGGGTTAAACTAACAAAAGGGGGATGATTCTGAGCACCTTAATAGGTACCCTCTGTACAATAACTTTATCTAAAAAACAAATAATGAAAAGAGTATTGTTGATGTATATATAAAGATTTTTTTTATATAAATATTTGTTTGTATGTGACAAAGGTAGATGTGAACAAAGGAAAAACCTAGTTGAGCTTGAACTTTGGGATGTAGTGAAGCCAACTTGAAGTGTCATACATCACCTGGCATGGAAGGGAAGTGCTTATCTCTGCCATAATTGGGTAATTATTAAACCCCAAGGGAATCCTCTGTTATTCATTGGGTATATCTTCATAAATTTGTTTAATTATCTAGAGTGTGAGAGTAAATCCTATATTGAGTAAATGAAGTGTTGGTGGCCTAGCTACGAGGTAGTTTCTGCATTAGCTGAAAATGTTGATGCTCTTAGTTGTGGTGTCCCAAGCAACCATCTATCTAATTCGGCTCAGAACCCTCTCTGCTATAAAATTTATGTCATTTTTTAAAGTTTACTAGCTTTTGGTGGTTTGTGTCTCACGTTTTTATCTGTTGACCATAACCCTAGACCGTTTCTAGCAACTAGACATGTTTAGTGGTTCACTGTGTACAAGGGTTGTTTTCGATTACAGTTGTTTCATATTTTTAATTCCTTGAATTGGTACTCCTTAGGCTAGCTTGTTACTAGAGTATTTAAAACTCTTGAGTCTATATCAACTGTAACGATTGTTTCTCTTAGCGGTGGTGTCTCGAGTAGCCTTTGGCATAATTGGGCTTGGAACCCTCTGTAATGTAGAACCTTTCTGATTTGTCAAGGTTTGATGGCCTTTTTGTGTCTATGGTTTTTATCTGCTGATAGCATCCTATTGCCACATCCACCAAACAGAGTCACTTGAGCCTTCATGTGTTTAGGGGCCAATTCATATTAATTTGGTAATGTGTGTATAACTTCTAGAACTCATCCTCTTCAGACTAGCTTGCTATTATTGTCTGTAATAATCTTGAGTTTGTAATTGACATCTCCATTGAGTTAGTCTCAAGTTCTAAGAATTTGAAATTAAAAGTCAATTATTGGTGGAGTTTTATGGAGTGCTAGAGAAATGTGCAACAATCATGGGGTTGAGGCTCGTGGCCCCTAAGCATGCAATAGTGGGTCTGAGAGGATGTTGATAGCTACCATGCAACAGTGTCCCACAACACAAAGAGGAAATTCAAAACTTGGAGGTTAGAGTTGTGCAAGGCCTTCTTGGATTTAGAGATCTTAGAAGACATAATTACTTGGATTCCTGACCCAGGGCATACCCAAGGACAAAGGAAACATTGTTATTGTGCTTTGACAATTTATTGCATGATGAATACTCTATTTGGCAAAATCTGAATGGATAAATAGGGAAAGTGATATAACATATTTGTTGGTTTGGAAGGTGTTAAAAGTATCAACCCAACGAGAACTACCATTTATACAGGATTGAGGAAAAGATTTCCCATACAAAACTTCATTTTCAATGCAAACTAAGGTGTCATGCTAATTTAGGATCAAATTATAGAGATGCTATTACAACCTTTCCTTTGATACTTAGTCTTCATGCTTATTTTCCAATTTTTGTTTTTACGATGCTCTTATAAATAGTTCTCTTATACTTACTCTTGAATTTTAAACTAATTACTTTATAAATATTATAATTTCCGAAATTTCCGATTTGGAAAAAATAAGACCATCTACTAAGATCATATTAAAAGCTTGATAAATATACATGCTTCCCTTGACTTTTTTGACATAATACAATTAAACTTTAAAGAAAAAAAAAATGCGTATTAACGAGGCAAATTCGACTTGTCCAATATATTTATTCGGGTTTTTTTACGTTCCATATATACGGCAGTTGAGGAGGAATCTGTAAGGGTGATCGTATGGGGCTTGGAGAGTTGTATTGTCCTTGCATGTCCTTATGCAGAAACAGTAGACCCTTTTTGGTGGACATGAAATGACTCTGGGAGCTTGATCACGCGGTAGCTCCAATGTCTTAATAACAACACCATAAATATAGTTGAAACATCACATAATATTCCGAATCACCGCTACCGACTTTAAAAGTGGTATCATAATTTTGAACGAAATCTGTTGAGGGAATGATTTCCCTGGATATATCACCTAAGGGAGTATATTCATTGATATTCCAGAGAATTTCACTTTCACGGGAAATGGACAAAATTGTAGTATATATCAAGACGGGGGCTAATGGAGGGCATGGTGGGTCAACAGAACGCTGTTGAGCTTTTGCGTGGCGCATTAATGATCATCTACTGACCTTTCCCTACTTGTATAAGAAAAGTAAGGCAAAAGGAGATAAGAAAGCACACTTGCTTTTTGCTTTTTTGGTTGAAACATTTTATTATTATTATAGATTATCATATGATATGAATTTGCCACCTCGGTCCTCCACCATTTTTTAGCATTTGATATTGACACAAACTATGTTATGTGCTTCACTTCACCTTTGGGGCCAGCCATCATATTATAATTAGACGCCCATACCATGATAGTAACGAAACCAAAGACTGTAGGCAGTTGTTATCAGTGGCTGTAGCAGTGAAGCCCCACTGCCATGCTCGACAAAACCTTTCACGTCTCTCTATGCTTTAAGGCGATTCCGTGTGGGTATATATATATATATTTTCTCACAGGGATACATGCATCCTCCTCCGCTTTTTGATGCCTGCTCATTATTGAACGAAATAGTTGATATTTTTCGTATCAGTTTAGGTGGTGATTGAAATATTAGGCGGTGATTGAAAAAAAAAGCATAATATTTCTCCTTTCACGGAATGGCACTTTATCGTCCTCCAATTGGCTTACAAAACAGACACTGTACTCAGTGAAAACAACAGTGTAAGATCATCGCATTTCAATGTAACATTGAATATTGGGACGCCTATCTTCTGAAAACTTTGCAGTGAAACTGTGGAATCTGACTGTGAACTGAAATTGCTTTTACTTGCCTTTTCAACCTCAGTGCTCGCCATAGTTTTCAGGCACAACTTTAGATACAATTAATGGCAATTTCAGGTCTGATGTAGACTTCGTGGGAGAAACTGTGAGGCAATGGAATATGATGACTGCAAGTTGGCTCATCCGGAAGAAGTTGCTACGTTTTACAACAACCACTCAAAATATATCACAATCTATACATCTGTTGGTAGTAGGAGTGCAACGATACATAGATGCACATTAATGAGTGGACCAAACACCAAAAGCAATAATGGTATTAATTTAATTGAAGCGCCTTTTGATGTGAATGAATGACGTAAGTATGGAAACGGGAATCGATGTGCTTCGCTGTTCCAGAGAATATTACAGACCTCGGGTCACTAAACCACAGAATTATGTTTATTTCGAAGCTAATTTGATGTAATGTTATAGCCGTAGTCTAACTAGCGTGATGAGGGATGAATTGACTAGAAAGTTACTCAATTTCAGTTATATTTAGAGAAAATTTGGCAAGAATTTTTTAAAATCCACGTTATAATTGTTAAACTTCAAAATTTTGGTCCACAATCAAAAATATGATTCAAACACTGTCTCTCTATAAAAATTTTTGAAATTATTTTACCCTGATTCCAGCCACTTTTGGCGGTCTCGCCAATTCTTCCGCCAATTCTTCGGCCTCTGTAAATGACTTCATTGTTATGAGGAGGCTAAGTTTTAGCTAAAAGTATTTAACCCTAAATTTTGGACAAAAATATTGTAAATTTAAATTACAGTTATTTAAGCTTTAAACTGTAGTATTTTAGGTGTATAAGGATTTTTTTTATAGTATTCACTAAAAAAAACTATTAACACTCCTAAAATAAAAATTATCAAATTCAAACCATATATGACCATCCGGACTACATTATTGAGTCAAGACAACGCACACATTATATTGTTGCTTCGCATTCGAAATGGACATTCACACGATGGATCTTTCGTGCCTTTGTATATTTAAAATTTGAATTCGATTGTGTCAAGATAAATTATAGTGATTTATTTTATATATATCTTCAGCTATTTTGAGTATGTAAATATGTCTGAAAAGATCAAATATATAAAAATAAATAAAGATAATATTAATATATTTATATATATTGCTGTAAATTTAATTGAAGCTAAATGGTTAAAAAGTAAAGAATTTATTATATATTTGAAGATAAGTAAGGATTAATAAATATTCATTTAGTTTTAAGGATTTTGAATTTAAGTATGTAAATATGTTTTTTAGTGTGGTTCAGAGAGATATGAGAGATGCTATATTTATGGAAATATCTGGACAGATATATTAGAAGGGATTACACCACGATTACACCTCGCTGATTCATTAGTAGAGTCTAACCTCGAGACCATCGACGAGATTTGACTCTGTGACCGTGCTTTAGCAAGGTACTTCACCGATAGGAACTCAACCATTTTAGATAACACTAAGGGCTAAATATGTAAGTATGTGTTATATAGATAGAGAATATCAAATATATATAAAAAAATGGTTATTAATATATACAAATAAGCATTATAATTAAATTTTATAAGACCGTTTATCTATTAATTTGGAGAAAGCAAGGTTGACAACTAAATGGCTATGTTGATCTCATTCTAATGTGAATGGTTATCATTTAAGATTCAAGGTCATTTCTCCATAGATGAGAGCATGCAAAGTTAACAAAACCATGGGGGGCTTATGGTCTTGGTAGATTGCGAGGTCATTCAAACTTGAATACAATCAAAATCTCATTATGGAGAAACCAAAACCCATTATGGAAAGTCATGGTAATTTATTGATGCACGCTAGCGGTGGGAAGACTCACAAGGATAAAGATGCCATTGAGATTTTCCACACTACATCGCCTAAGGACATCATAGAGGCCAAAAAAAGATTGGTTGATTAACAACTCACCTAATGTGTGCGAAGGATCCAAGGGTAAGTTCTCTTATTGCATGATTTTGCCACTTTTGAATTTTCTACTTTTTGGTATGTTTATGGTTTTCTGCTCGATTGCGTGGACATGAGCTCTTACTAAGGAATCAACTTCTCTATGGTTTAAGCTCTCTGGAAATACTATTTTATTTGATCCCCTGGTCATTTATATAGCTTATTAGGAGGCCAACTTTAGGATTTCTTGTATATTCTCTCTTTTATTTTAGGTGGTTGCTGTTTAGATGGTGGTCTTGGTGTTTCCCCCATTCCCCTAGCTATTGTGTTTAGTCAAAAAGCTCTCTAATGATTTGGATCCCTTCTATTTCTTCTCATCTTTAAGGTCTTCCCTTTTCTAACTCACCTCACTCATCCACTCAAGTTGCATCCCCCATGTCAAATTCCCATTGTAGAGTCTCCTCACTATCTATGACTAATCTCTCACGTGTTAATCTTTCCTCTAAGTCAATATGCTCTCATCCACCTCCATTTCTATGGCATGAGGAAGACGTAATGGGAGCAAGGGCACAACCAATAACAAATGTTGGGGTTACCATAACCAATGCTCCTTGGTGCTACCTTTCGGTACTTCTACAACTCAAAGGGAAGCACAAGAGGCTACTTGCAGGTATAGTAAATGCATTTGGGTCAACTTTTAAATCCGCATTGAGTCCATTGACGAAAAAAATCATCTTCAATGATTCTCTACCTCTGATGTCAATTTGATCAATCAAGTCAAAGCTTGGGTTCTTAACATTGATTATATGCAAACCAAATACTTTAGGTGGTAAGCTTTTGTTAGCATATAGAAATAGTCTTAGCAAAGGCTTTACTAGAAAATTCGTATGTGCACTAAGAGAATTAGGTGTAGCTAAAGAACATTCATTGTCAACTGGAAAAGATGGACTATAACTTCAACATTCTATTTAACCACTCTGCCAACATCACCGTTTAGGTCCACCAGAGGATACAAGTCACCTAGAAACAATGTAAGTGGATTTTGCCACCAATTAGTTATGTTTATGTCAATCTTGATTGTAGTCTTTTAGGTTATACTTAATTTTATGATTAATATATAGTTATTTTTTTTATTCCCCATAGGTTAGTTGTCATAGACTAGTTGCCATAGGTTTTGCTAGCTTACAAGCTAGTTGTTATAGGTACATAAGGCCATTTAATCCATTATGTGATATTGCAAACAATATTTCATAAAAATAAGTAAAATTATAACCCTTCCCAATTATGTGTTATGGAAAATTTGGCTTCAGCATAATCAATTCCTATTAAAAGATAAATTTTGAAAGTGAGAACTCCTACGATCACGGTGGGTTTCCAAAAATTATTAGCTCGAAATTTGGTCTAGTTTTTAATCATTGCTTTACTTGGAGCTCTTTCGATGGCAGCAACCAAGGTATAAAAAATGGTTTTGTTACTTTCTCAAAATCATGGATATCGAGTTGTTAGAAAGATCATGTTGTGCTACTAGTCTAGTTTTCCAGGTCAATAACAACACTAAAACAATTTCCTATTGTTTATTTTTTATTTCTTAATGTAACTCTAACTTAATAAGAACAACAACAACTAGGAAGTACCTTGATATAAATATCTTGAAATCACTATAGTGTTGAAATGGGGTGGAAAGCTCACTATGTACTTGAAAATAAGTTTAGATTACTAGAATTCATTTATGCAATAAAGAGAAACTCTTATTTAATATTGTAGTCACTCTTTTTATCTTATATATGTGAAGTATAGGGATGCAATATCTCTAGAGATTCTTGCATAAAGATAGAGCAAATCCAAAAGAATTTTATAACCTAAAATATTAATAATAAAAGCAATACACCTATCCTATCATCCTCATAAATTTGAGCCTCTGCTGCATTGAATGCACAATTATGGTTAGGTAGCTAATGTAGAAGAATAAGATTAAAAACATATATAACAAGAGGCTCTAGAAAAGAGCTTTTATGCCAACCATCACCACCATTAACTAAAGAAATGATGACATTAAGATGCCAAGTCTAAGCTAAATCAATGAAGAACAAACTAAAATGTCATTGTGTGGGACAATACTAAAAATCTTATTACGCCTAATCTAAATATAATGTATGGTGCAGTAAAGATTTAGAAAATAGAAGGATGCTAATATATCACATGGAAATGGTTAACCTTAATCTAAAAGATCAAATTTGTCTTTCAAATCAACTTTGCTGAAATTAGAACTCTTTAAGCTACACAAAACATTGTGGGATGTAAGGAAAATTCACCATCTTTATGACACTAAGAGAGTTTAAGACGCAAACACTTTCTCTTAAAAAGCCTAGTGTATACCCAAATTAAAGGTCAATTTTGAATATCTATTATTACCTCTCTAACTTCCTAATTTATCAAAATTATGGTAATCTTAAAAACTTTCATCATCACCTTTTATACATGAAAACAAGACTTTTAAAAAATTTAAATAATAATTAATATTAAAAAAAACTTATAAACCCATTATTTAACTTTAATAGATATTAATCATCTTCTTATTTTATATAATCATATAATGCCCCTTTTTAAATATTAAAAAAATAATATGTATTAAAAATCAATATTTATATTTTAATTATTTATTATAACTATATAAAAAAAAACTTAATAACTTATTTATTTAGAGTTATTATCACTTTTATTATTAATGGATTAGATTTATAATTATCACACTTTTAAATTTAACCTTTTTCAAATTTATAAATACATATTTAATATTTTTTAAATTTATACACGCATTGATATTGCACGACTTAATAGAATATAAATAACATAAAACCAGACTATAGATGTGCACCAAAGCAGTCCTATGGAGTCTTGAGCTTCATTAAACATTCAAAATACCAAATCCAACAAAATTTCGAAAGTAATTGTGTTATGACTTTGTCCAGTTACTAACGGTTAGTTTTGACCGTCTGACTTCACCGAGCGAGTAACGATAAGGTGCTGTATAATGCTGCTTCAAGTCGAAACTTCAATGGGATTCTTGATGTACTAATAAAATTATTTATTTTTCCCATCAAAATCATCTCCCTGTGAATACTTGTAAAGTGAATCCATAAGGTTCAGCCGTTGTTAAGGTTGGCCATAAATACTATCACATATATGTTTCGTTAAATAAGGTGTTTAAATTATTACAGCTGCCTTTTTTTTTTTTCAAAATCATCTCCTTTTGAATATAATTAAACAAGTGAATCAATAAATTGATCGCTTCACAACGTGGATAAATATTATTATATAAATGTTTTTTTTTATAAAAATGGATAATGTTTATTTTTAATTTTTTAATATGAGCACAATTAAATTTATTGATATATACAAATAGGCTTATATTAATTATAAAAGTAATCAAATTAATCAATATGATTGATATAAGATGTTATGAAACCAGCTCAAGAAAAGATAGAAAAGACAGATCAACGCCTTAGAATTCAGCCTCTTCCAGGGGGCGACCTCCTTTACATTACATAAATGAACAATTCTTGAATGATTCAAATGACAAAACCTCCTTTCTATATATAAGAGTCGAAGGAATCACAATATAATCTAGCCAACCTAACAATAATAATATAAAGCCACAAAAATAACAATAGAGGGATTCTATGGGGCACAGTAATAACAATATGGGGGCAATAGGGGCACAACAATATTAATAAGGGGTATAACTACAATAGTAATGGGGTAATCACTAGTATTATAGGGACCCAACAGGCCCCTCGCCTTCAAAAAAGTGTTGTCCTCAACGCTTGAGTAGTTCTGGATACTTCTGCATAAAATTCTCATCCTCCCATGTGGAATCTTCAGCGGATAAGTTCTTCCACTTGATAAGATACTCTAAAATTGAACGATTTCGTAGCTGTCGAGTTCTTGTTTCTGTGACTGCTTCTGGTTCCAATATAATTTTTCCTTCCTCGTCAAGTTCTGGCAATATTGCTTGAACTAGGAGCTTGTCACCTATAACCTTCTTTAAATATGAAACATGGAAAACTGGGTTCAATCGAGAAGCTGTAGGAAGCTCCAATTTGTATGCCATAGTACCAATTTTTTGCAACACCTTGTACGAACCATAATAATTTGGTGATAATTTATTATCCTTCTTAGCTTGCTTGAGGGACATTTGCTTATATGGTTGTAGCCGTAGGAATACCCAATAACCTACATCAAAACTTCTTTCATTGCGATGTTGATCCGCCTATTGTTTCAGTCTATTCTGTGCCAACACGAGGTTATCCTTTAAGAGTTGGAGGACTTGTTGTTGATGTTCGATGTGATGTTCCACTGCCTGAACCTTAGAATTTTCTCTTAAATATGATGTGATGGATGGTGGTTGATCCCCATAAAGTGCCATAAATGGGGTCATTTTTGTTTCTGTATGGAAGGAAGTGTTATACCACCATTCA
>APFE030415902.1:77752-88055 GCA_000404065.3 Pinus taeda
TAAATCAAATCAAATTAAATTAAATTGAAATCATATTAAATGGAATTAAATCAAAATTAAATTAATCATAAATAAATTAAAACCGCACCATTTTCACTGTCGGCTCTTTACATTACCATCCCTACCATATCCTTTATTTATTACACATCATTCTATGACTTCTTCACATATCTAATCCTGATGATGAACCACGGAGGATGGTTCGAAACGTCGATACATAAAACAAGTAAAATGCGATGAATCCGGAAGAGACAACCACACAAAATGCAGATCGCAGAAGTCTCAAATCTATTATTTGATATTATTTGATTTTTTAGTAATTTAGTTTTATTCTAGGTTTTTTCATGTAAATGTTGTTTTCACAACATTAGGAGAAACTTGATGTTCTGAGAATTTACAAGTTGATGTGCATTTGACATAGCTTGATATTCTCTTACAAATGTTGTTTTCATAAATTGTTAGGCAATTATGTTCTTTTCATTGAAACTTAATATCAATATTAACCATTTTTCATATTCTAGCTTTTCATGCAATCTACATGATTCTCCCATTCATGTGTGGTTGCAAAGCTAATCAATTGTCGTCCATGGGGTCTTGGATAGATGGTGATCAGGTGTGTTGTTAAGGAAATCCTAGATGTTAAGTTACTAGTTCAATTCCCTGCTATATTTGGGTGTTATTCTTGGACATGACAATGATGTAGCCACACCAATTCCTAACTTACAAAAAAAAAAGATAATCAATTGTCTTCACATTAAAATGTGTTAAGAACGATGTAGATGGCTTCAAGTGCCTTAAGGATGAAATAGGAACACCCTAACTAGGACTGAGAAGGAGTTGGAGGACTATCTTTTCCAACTAAGATGCATGGTGACCATAGGGGAGGAATGTGAGATTCTAAATATGAACTATTGGGGTAGTGAGCTAATCCAATACTAAAACATGGTAGGAAAGCCAAGAAGAATAGACTTGGTAGGTGTGGAGTTGTCAACTTTTTTATTTGTGGTGGTGGGAGAAAAAATAAACAAGTGGGGAGAGGGTGTCAAACAAATTGAATTAAGGTTTTGTTGGCAGGCCAACCACCTCCCTTTCATTTTCATTGAAAAATAAAGGGTCTCTCTTTAAATCTTATTTTTCATGCTTGCTTTCACTTAATTGGATTTGTATGGGCTAAATCCTTCATTCTTTATTTAATCATCACTTTGGTTTTTTTGGCTTAAGATTGGATCTAAATTTCTAGTCATTGAAATACAAGGATTTACTTTTCTTATTGCTATGATTGGTACTAATAAACAATTGCCCTCAAATGCAAAAAAATGTTAAGTTAAGAGCAACTACATAATATTAGATTCTGTAGCAACTCATAGTGATGTTTATAACATAAATGGGGTAATTGTTATACACTATCATAGTGATTTCCTATACTTATCCTTTATTTCAATGATACATGTGCTTTCAAATGTTTTATTTTTATATTCATGGTCTTAACCTAAAGTGTATAACTTTGGTGTGTTGTATTGTATGTTTTGATTGATCAGTGATTTGAATTAATTATGCCATATCCACCTTCGATATGCATTATTTTGATGGCCCGTCGATTTCGACTTAAATGTATGGTTTTGGACATTCATTTCATAGATATGCACTTATAGTAAGTACTTGGTTTGACTGACTTGTCATGTTTATATGCCTCGTCACCCACTGACTTGGAAATTGAATGCTTAAGTGTAAATCTATATCATTTCCAATTGACATATGCTTTGATTAAGGTTCATTGTCCACTGTCCAAGGTCATCCTTGCTCTATCATAAACATATACTTGAAAACTGTTGATTTGATCTCCAGAGTTTTCTTGAGAGGGTTTCATAAAACCATTCATTTTCGCCATTCTCATTTTGGTCTCGAGGGTTTTGTGACTTAGGGTTGCATGTTTGGTTTTTATTTTTCAAGCCCTATTCCACCCCAACCCTTTACTTTTCCTTTGGAACATGACCTCAATAGTCCAATCATAGTTCATTAGAGCAAAAATCGTAGAGGGAGATGAAGAGTGTTTAACTCTGTTTTGTCAAGTAGGTTGGTGGCAATTTTTAGAACTGTTTCGAGGGCACAATAATGAAGTAGTCGAGGATTTTTTGCTTTCTTCAATGGTAGAAGAGCATACATTGGTGACTGGTGAGCCTCATCATTGAGTAATTATATGGGCTTTAATTGGCCTTAATTCACCTCCTAGCTTAGTCAAACCAACCATTCTAACAACTTATTACATACTTTTGATTATATTTTGTTTATGGAATGAGTTAGAGTTGGATATGTTGCTTTATGGTCTAATGTGCATGAAATGCATGAATAAAGGATAAAAGCAAGGAAAATGTAGGTATAAAGGATAAAAGCAAGGAACTATGGAAAAGACCTTGGTAAAACTAGAATGGGACAAGGGAGAGTAATTATAGGAGGTAAATCCTCCTCATTTACTACCCCTCCATTTAATATTCCTCCACCAGCTCAGAGTGCAAACAACCATCACTTTGAAGACTAGAAGACAACTAAGCAAATGAAAAGGACAGAAACTAGTTTTTCTTGAGTTAGAAGCCACGCCTCCCTAATGGGAAGGAAGTTGTTAGAGACTTCAGATGTATAAATAGAGAGGTTTATGACCTCAGTAGGATTCAAACTTCTATTGTAAAACTTTGTTTCATTTATGAGCAGACTTGTGACAATTTTCTCTGTAATCCATGGTTTTTATAATAAGAATGATTTCTGTTTAAGCCAACTCTGAGTTAAATCTGAGGGCTGAAGCTCTCAAGTTAGGGCCCGACCCAAGTAGCCACAACTCCTCTTTACTGTACATGTATGCTAGCATAGAGTTCTGTTCTATTTATTTTCTTAAGTAGTTTCATGGATTTTTGTTCATTTGCTTCAGTAGCTACATTTGTTGTAGTTTACTTTCATTTATGCCTTCTTTCAGTTCACAAGTTAGTTAGAGGAAAAAGATCACTATCAGGTTGTGCACAGGTGTCTCGGCCTCACCTCCTCCCTCTGGGACCATGACTTGAGGAAGGGACCCTTCAGCAGCCCCAAAACCACAGGTCTTTGGTTCTCGCATGGGCTATGGAGTTCGCTGTTTAATGCAGTTATTTGTTCACCTGCACTGGTTTTCTCTATCATTTTCATTTGAAACCGCCTCCAACACTTTCCTCATACATCACTTCCTCGCCATCCGATCACCAACAAACCTTCACAATCAATGTCCAATTCACTATTTTCTCCAATTGCTACCTTGCATGGAGTCTTCCACTCATTTTATGAGCTTTAATCTCCACCGTCGATCTATCCCTTGATCCGACGGCTAGCGCGTCACCCAATCACTTTATGCACTTTAAGTCCCCACCGTCGATCTACCTTGCCTGATCCGACGACTATCACTTCACCCAATCACCAACTAGCTTGGCCGATCTCCACTGTTGATCAGCCCCGCCTGATCTAACAGCCATTGCGCAATCTTGCGCAGATTAGTGCAGAGCGTTATCCACCTGAGAGCATGCGAGAAAAGTGGTTTTCTCATGCTACTTGTCGCACAATAAGGCTAATCAAGTGAAATTTCAAAATATTTCTTACAGCCTGAAGGGCGCGCTAGAAACTACTTACCGCCTTAGAAACCCGCTCCCTCATTTCCACATGTTTCTTTTCCCCACGATATGATCTCCATCATCCATCTCTTGACTTCACCCGCACGATTAGATCTCGGCCATTCATCTCCTGCTAACCTCATTCGTTCATCCACTCATCTAATCCCTTGCGATACAATCTCCATCGTTCATCTGCTTTGTTCCCTTGTTCGCCCATCCATTCACTTAAGCCTTCACGATAATATCTCCACTGTTCATCCTATTAGTTAACCCTGTTCGCCCATCTATCTACGTAACCTCCTGCAATCCAATCTCCTTCGTTCATTTGCCTTTCACCCGACTGATCCAGCAGTTCTTATGCACTGTTGCTCCCTCACATCCTCCTTTCACTAATTTCGTCTTTCGACTTCTCTTTCGCTTGAAGGTCGAGTTAGTTTAGTTCTTTGCTTATACCTTAGTCTAGTTTTGATGCTCTTTACGTCTGCAACTTAGATAATTAGCATTAGATTAGTGTTAATTTAACAATTCTGCTTAGCATAGCTGTTTGATTGGTTAGTTAGGTTATGGTATGTTTTAAGCATTTCATGTTGTTTTCTTCATTACTGCAATAGAGTAGCTCTCTCTCAGAATAGGTTTTCTCTCCTTCCATCAAATAATTAAGCTTCTTCTGACCTTATAGAAGTCTGGCTTGGAACCCCTGGGGTCTCTTTCCAGATGAGCAGTGACAACAAGCAGTATCTTCACTTTTTACTTGTGCATATAGCACTGTCACCTCCAAGTTTGTACGAACCTTGGGTTGATAAGTAAAGCTGGTAGCGCTAGGAGTTGCAACATTGTTGTTGCAATACCTAGGCTCACCACTTTTTGGCACTGTTGTCGGGGAAGTGTCTAAGTAGAAGTGATTACTACTTTTCTTCTACTTCTAGTCTTCAACTTTCTTTTCTTCTACTTCTTATCCTCAGTTTTCTTCCATTAGTTTATTTCTGCAAAAGTAATCTAGTTTCTTTCTTTCTTTCATTTGTCATTATTTGCTTTCCTTTCCATTCTGCAAGTACTTTCTAGCTTTAAAGAAAATCTTACAAAAACCAACCCAAAAACATTTTCTTTCATGCCTCGTAGGAATAGGGACAATTTAGGGAAATTCTTGACAAATACCCCCACTGCAGCCAACAATCAACCTTCTCTCTTCTTCAGTGACGATGAATTGGAAGACCCTTTAGGTGAGCAACCTTACCTATTTGAGGAACCTACAAGGGAAGAATAAGAGGAAGAACCCATTCCTACTGAACCAATCACTGAAATCCAAAATGACAGAGGAAATAGAGAGAGAATTGAGGGTGCCTTCCCCATCAGGGAGACCAATGGGGACACTAAGATGAAGAATATAAGCCCCTCTGCTCTACCTCATTTCCATGGCCTGACCATAGAGGACCTTGACACTTTCCTATTTGAGTTTGTTGTTATATGCCGAACCTATGACTATACAGATGATGAGAAAAAATTAAAACTATTTTCATCTACCCTCAAGGATGCAACATTGTGCTGGTTCATGAGTTTACCTGGAGATAGAATCACAACTTGCGCTCAGATGCAACAGAGTTTTAACAACAAATATAGGGAATATTGTAGGTCAAAAGATACTAAAGAAGATATTTTCAGGATGACCATAGGCCAGGATGAATCCTTAGAAGACTATGAAGAAATATTCCACCTCAGTTACAAAAGGGACAGGTGCACACTTCACCCTGAGTCACTAAAACTGGTCCTGCTTAGAGGCGTAAGGGAGGATCTTCTGGATACCTTACATATGATAGTAGGAGAAGATATCTACCAATTACCCTATGAGGATATTAAGACTGTCTTTAGAAACCATTCTAAGTTAGCCAGGAAAAAGGGTAGGGGTAGTCAACCTATGGCCAATACATCATCCTCTAACTTATTCATCAAGGGTGAAATTGGAAATATGCTGGAACATTTCAAAAGTGATATGCTAAAAACCCTTGCCTTGCAATTGGACACCATGAACATCAACAGGAAGCAAGAGGAAGCAGAGAGAGCCTTGGCTATCTTTTGTCCTAGATGCACCAGGAGGCATCCTAGGAATGAATGTCCATTAAAATGTATTAAGATTTGCTTAGTCTGTGAAGAAAACCACTCCACAGACAAGTGCCCTTCTCTACTTGGATTCAAAGATGTATATTAAGGAGTTGAAGGGGTCACTGAGCAGCTTTGCTACGTCAACCAAAGGAGACCTCCTATGCCTAGACCATACTAACAAGGTATGCAAGGGTCATCCCATGCATATTACAACCCCAACCAAACCACATCTATACCCTCTTGGGGACCCCCTGCTCATCCTTCCTGGTCTACACCCCCTCCTTGGTCCTATGCATCTTAGTATCAATCCCAGCCAGCCAGCCAGTCATTTCAACCTTATGTTTATCCACAACATCAGTGGAATACCCCACACTAGGGGTGGAGGCCCAAATTCAACGATGTTCCAGACCTATTGCCTCCACCACCTACCCAACCATAACTCCTACACTCTGCTCCACCCAAGCAACCCGAGATGCCTGCCCAGCCAAATCCAAACCCAAACAATAGGCAGGTTCAATAAGCATACAATGGAGAAACATCATACTCAGCTTATGCTGTAGAAATCCAGGAGATCAACCTAAGATCTAGGAGGATTCTCCCAGACAACCAAGCTCCCTCTCCACGTAGGGAGGTTGAGGAAGAAAAAGAGGAAAGCAACCTTAAAGTGAATCCACCCTTTCCTGAGAGATTATCCCAACCACTCTAGCCTACCCCAGAAGAAACTGAACTTCTAGGAGAATTGAAAAATATATGTGTAAAGATCCCCCTTCTCCAGGCAATCAAGGATGTTCCCATTTACAATAAATTGATTAAGGAGAAGTGCTTCAAGCATCCAGGAAGAAGAAAAAGGGATGCCCCTACCATTAATGTCAATGGGTAGTTATCTGACTTAATGCTGGGGTAGGTAATATGTCCAAAATATTTGGACCCTGGAAGCCTTGTAGTAGATGTGCACATCAATGGCACCATTGTCCCACACACTTTGATTGATCTTGGGGCTGCCATTAATGTGATAACCAAGGACACCATGCTCAAGCTCAACCTCCAAGGGTCATTGAGGAAGACCACAACAGTTCTGCAACTTGCAGACCGTTCCACAGTCACCCCTAAGGGAATTGTGGAGGATGTGATGGTCTCCATTGACTCCTGGGAGTACCCTGCAGATTTCCTAGTTCTCCGACCTAAGGCTAATCTCACTGGTTACCCTCTCATCCTTGGGAGGCCATGGTTGGGCATGGATGATGTGTACATTAGCTGTAGAGCTGGGAATATGACCATCAAGAATGGGAATATGTCCAAACATTTAGTCTTATACCCTCCTGCTCAACCTACCCTAGAGCATGATTTACCTTATGGTTAGAGGAAGAGGAAGAAGATGAGGTTTATTCTACCCAACTTTATGCTTTGGAAGCAACCATAGGAGGAGGACAACAAGATGACGATGACTTAATTGAACACCTACTCCAAAGTCCAACTCCTAGTTCATTACCATTGGAAGAGGAAGTAAGGGAAACCCAGAGCAATCATCCAATTGACTTATGCTTGGCCAATTCCAACCCACTCCGTGTCAAAACCATAGAATTTGGCCTAGAGAAAACTTTGAACATTAATCCATCTCTTTCTACTTTATAAGAGGAAAAGCTGTGTAACATGTTGAGAGAGAACCTAGAAGCCTTCACTTGGAGTTACAAGGAAATGAAGGGAGTACACCCCTCAGTGTGTACTCACCACATATACATCAAATAAGGTTGCAAGCCAGTCAGGAAACCACAAAGGAGGATGAATCCAACTCTTAAAGACATAGTCAAAGAATAACTGCAAAAACTACTAGATGAGGGATTCATTTACCCTATCTCAGATAGTGAGTGGGTCTCTCCTTTAGTGTTAGTTCCCAAGAAAAATGTAAAGTGGAGATTTTGTGTTGATTATAAGGAGTTGAACAAAGCCACAAATAAGGATCATTTTCCCCTACCCTTCATTGACCAAGTGCTACATGGCCTGGCAAGGAAGAAGTTCTTTTCTTTCCTAAATGGATTTAGTGGGTACAATCAAATCCAAATCTGCCCAGAAGACCACGATAAGACCACATTCACCTATCCTTAGTATACTTTGGCCTATAGGGTCCTTCCTTTTGGCCTATGGAATGCTCCTGCTACTTTCCAGAGAGCAGTATTGAGTATTTTTGCTGAATTAGTACATGATGCAGTAGAAATCTATATGGATGATTTTACACCTTATGGCTATGATTTCCAAGAAGCCCTAACTAACCTAGGCAAAGTATTGCAAAAATGCATTGAAATGAACCTGTCTCTCAGTCCAGAAAAATGTGAATTCTTAATGACTAGAGGGACTATACTAGGTCATTTAATATCTCAGCAAGGACTGCAGGTGAACCCAAAAAAAATAGCAATCATCCAAAGGGTCCCACCTCCACAAAAGCAAAGAGATGTAAGGAGTTTCTTAGGGTTATATGGATACTACCAAAGTTTCATAAAGGACTTCAGCAAGTTTGCCTCTCCTTTGTTTGGGTTGTTTTCCAAAGATTTTGAGTTTATATGGTCAAAGAGTTGTCAACAGGGCTTAGACATTCTAAAGGGTAAGTTAACCACTGCACCAATCCTTAGAGGCCCAAACTGGGCCCTCCCTTTTCATATTCATGTTGATGCCTCACACAAAGTCATAGGAGCATCCTTAGGTTAGAAACAGGCAAAATTTCCCTATGCCATCCATTTTATCAGTAAGAACCTATCAAAGGCTGAGCTAAACTATACTGTGACCAAAAAGGAACTCTTGCTTGTTGTGCATTCATTGAACAAATTTAGGCATTAAGTTATAGGCTATAAAACATTTGTGCATACTGATCATGCTGCAATCAAATATTTAATGAATAAACCAGATGTGAATGCTAGAATCATAAGATGGTTGCTTTTATTACAGTGGTCTTATCTAACTATTGTTGATAAGCCTGGTAAGGAAAATGTTGTTGTTGACTTTCTATCTAGGATGAATCTGCCTGCGGTGAAGAAGGAATGGTGGATGACCAGTTACCAGATGAGAATTTGTTTGTTATTTTAGTTCTCTCCCCATGGTTTGCTAATATAGAAAACTATCTAGTATCATCACAGTTCCCACCAAAATTGCCCTCAAAAGAAAAGAGCAAGATAGTCATAAAGAGTGCCTCCTTCACCTAGATTGGGGGGAAATCTGTTCAAACTTGGCCCAGATCAAATCTTAAGAAGGTGTGTAAGGGAAGAGGAAGTCTTTGACATCCTTCTAACCTGTCATGATGGGCCTTGTGGAGGTCACTTTGCAGCAAAGAGGACAACATTCAAAGTGTTGCAAACAGGCTATTATTGGCCTACTCTCAATTAGGATGTGAAAAAGTGTATTAGTCAGTGTGATCGGTGCTAGAGGATGGGAAAGCCTACTCCAAGAGATGCAATTCCCCTACAACCTCAAGTGACTTTTGAGCCAATTGACAAGTGGGGCATGGACTTCATTGGGCCTATTAACCTCCTTCAAAGAAAAAACAACACATCATTGTGTGCAATGATTATTTGACTAAGTGGTCTAAAACCAAGGCAGTTAAGACAGTAACAGAAGAGAAGGTGGCTGATTTCCTAAGGGAGAATATATTCTACAAATTTGGGTACCAGAGAGAGCTAGTCATAGACCAAGGCAACTAGTTTACCTCCAGCATGATTGAAGAACTGCTTAGCCATCACAAAATCAAGCATAGGACCTCTACTCCCTATTATCCACAAGCTAATGGGCAAGTGGAGGTGACCAATAGGGCACTGGAGAACATATTAACCAAGGTAGTGAGCAGAAGCAGGAAGCATTGGGCAGAAAGACTAGTTGAGGCCACCTGGGCCTATAATACATGGAAGACCACCACTAGATTTACACCCTATGATCTGGTCTATGGGAAAAAGGCTTTGCTATCCATTGAGTTTGAATATAACACATTGAGGATGGCAACCCAAATGGATTTGGATCTCAATCATGCACAAAAAGAAAGGTTGTTACATTTAAATGGCTTGGATGAATTCATAATGCAGGCCCTCCTACATACAGAGATAGTTCAGCTTCAGAGGAAGATATGGCATGAAAACCACATCGAGGAGAAGCAATTTCGAGAGGGAGACTGGGCATTGTTGGGCAAGCTCAGGACAAGATGGCTTAGACCATATGTGGTGGAAAGATGCCATGACATTGGTTCGGTGCAAATCAGAACTATTGATGAAGAAGCCATTCCATTGCTAGTTAATGGATACAGATTGAAAATGTATAAGAGGCCTTTATCAAAACAAGAGTTCATTGACAGTATCAATAAGACAGTGATGATGGTAGAGCAAGTTCCAACTCCTCCCTCATCAGGTCACTGAAAAAGAAAAAAATAATAACGATTCAGGTGAAAACCTCCATGAAGCGCCTGAGTCCCATATTTGGGTTGAAAACCTCATGAGGCGGCCCAAGGATGAGAAAAATGAAAAGGATAAGAAGATCCCTGGGTGAAAACCTTCCTTGAGGCACCCAGGGAAGATATCTAGGGTGAAAACCTCTCTGAGGTGGCCTAG
>APFE030415902.1:92500-163043 GCA_000404065.3 Pinus taeda
GAGGATAGGGACAAAATGGATTTGTTTTACTTGCACAATATGGCCCTCACAGACATGAATATTTGGGACCCTAATGCAGAGTTAAGAGATCTACAATTAATGGTCTTGGCATCATGGATGAACCATGAGAAGTCAAGGGCTACAAAGATGAAAATAATATTGGCCAGAGAGCAAAATGAACCTCTTTTCATTAGAGCTAAACAATAAAATCCCATGCCCCTAATAAGCACCCATAATCTAATTGCAAATGATCCTCAGTTGGCACCTAGATATCTTGTTGCCCAAGAGCAAGCAATTTCACATTTTGAGTATATGTTTAGGCTGCTAAGAGATGATAATATACATGCTTGCTAAAGGAGATGGGACACACTACCACACAGCTTGAAGATCAGAGAATATCACTTCCCTCAAAGGTTGAGAGAAGCACTCAACATGACACCTATGTATAAGCAATCAATGCAAGGTTGAAGGTCAATTGAATAGGCCTAAAACTCATTCCACCACTACTCCTAGGGATGCTAGAAGGGAGAAAGGAAGAAGAGGAAAAGAGGTAGTGGGAAGAAGTAGAAAGGAAATCAGGCTTCTATAAACAAGAAGAAGATACCACAATAGAAGCATGGGATGTCGGAGAGGCTACCAGAGCCATGAAGGGCATGGACATTGACTAAGTTGCTCAGAGGATGAGTAACACTTTCAGTAGGGGGCTGATGATGATCCTCATCATTGAGTAATTATATGGGCCTTAATTGGCCTTAATTCACCTCTTAGCTTAGTAAAACCAACTATTCTCACAACTTATTGCATACTTTTGATTATATTTTGTTTATGAAATGAGTTAGAGTTGGATATGTTGCTTTGTGGTCTAATGTGCATGAAATGTAGGAATAAAGGATAAAAGCAAGGAAAATGCAGGTATAAAGGATAAAATCAAGGAACTGTGGCAAAGACCTTGGTAAAACTAGAATGGGACAAGGGAGAGTAATTATAGGAGGTAAATCCTCCTCATTTACTACCCCTCCATTCAAATATTCCTCCACCAGCTTGGAGTGCAAACATGCATCATTTTGAAGACTAAAAGACAGTCGAGCAAGTGAAAAGGGCAGAAACCAATTTTTCTTGAGTTAAAGGCCAAGCCTCCCTAATGGGAAGGAAGTTGTTAGAGACTTTAGATGTATAAATAGAGAGGTTTAGGACCTCAGTAGGATTCAGACTTCTATTGTAAAACTCTATTTTATTTCTGAGCTGCAAAGACTTGTGACAGTTTGCTCTGTAATCCATGGTTTTTATAATAAGAATGAGTTATATTTAAGCCAGCTCTGAGTTAACCCCGAGGGATGAAGCTCTTGGGTTAGGGCCCAAACCAAGCATCCACAGTTTCTCTTTAATGTACATGTATGCTAGCATAGAGTTCTGTTCTATTTATTTTCTTAAGTAGTTTCATGGTTTTCTGTTCATTTGCTTCAGTAGTTGCATTTTTTGTAGTTTACTTTCATTTATGCCTTCTTTCAGTTCGCAGGTTAGTTAGAGGAAAAATATCACTATTAGGTTGTGTACAGGTGTCTCAGCCTCATCTCCTCCCTCTGGGACCATGACTTGAGGAAGGGACCCTTCAGCAGCCCCAAAAACACAAGTCTCTGGTTCTCGCATGGGCTATGGAGTTTGCTGTTTAATGCAGTTATTTGTTCACCCGCACTGGTTTTATCTGTCATTTTCATTTGAAACCGCCTCCAGCACTTTCCTCATACATCACTTCCTCGCCATCCGATCACCAACAAACCTTCACAATGACCGTCTGATTCACTATTTTCTCCAACTACTGCCTTGCATGGAGTCTTCCACTCACTTTATGAGCTTTAATCTCCACCATCGATCTGTCCCTTGATCCGATAGCTAGCGCGTCACCCGATCACTTTATGCACTTTAAGTCCTCACCATCGATCTTCCTTGCCTGATCCGACGACTGTGGCTTGACCCGATTGCCAACTAGCTTGGCCTATCTCCACTGTTGATCAGCCCCTCCTGATCTAACAGCCATCGCGCAATCTCGCGTGGATTAGTGCACGAATGCTATCTGCCCCAGAGCATGTGAGAAAAGTGGTTTTCTCTTGCTACGTGTCATGCAGTAAGGCTAATCGCGTGAAATTTTGAAATACTGCTTACAACCTGAAGGGCATGTGAGAAACTACTTACCGCCTTAGAAACCTGCTCCCTCATTTACACACGTTTCTTTTCCCCGTGATATGATCTCCTCCGTCCATCTCTTGACTTCATCGGTGCGATTAGATCTCAGCCATTCATCTTATATTAACCTCGTTCATCCATCCACTCACCTAATCCCTCGTGACACGATCTCCGTCGTTCATCTACTTTGTTCCGTTGTTCATCCATCCATTCACTTAAGCCCTCGCGATAAGATCTCCACCGTTCATCCTGTTAGTTAACCCTGTTCGCCCATCTATCTACGTAACCTCCTGCGATCCAATCTTCGCCGTTCTTTTGCCTTTCACCCGACTGATCCAACAGTTCTTATGCACTGTTGCTCCCTCACGTCCTCCTTTCACTAATTTCGTCCTCCGACTGATCTTTCGCTTGAAAACCGAGTTAGTTTAGTTCTTTGCTTAAACCTTAGTCTAGTTTTGATGCTCTTTACTTTTGCAGCTTAGATAATTAACATTAAATTAGTGTTAATTTAGCAAATATGCTCAGCATAACTGTTTGATTGGTTAGTTAGGTTATGGTATGGTTTAAGCATTTCATGTTGTTTTCTTCATTACTGGAGTAGAGTATCTCTCTCTTAGAATAGGTTTGCTCTCCTTCCATCAAATAATTAAGCTTCTTCTCACCCTATACAAGTCTAGCTTGGAACCCCTGGGGTCTCTTTCCAGATGAGCAGTGACAACAAGCAGTATCTTCACTTTTTCTTGTGCATATAGCACTGTGACCTCCAAGTTTGTACGAACCCCCGATTGATAAGTAAAGTTGGTAGCCTTTTGAGTTGCAACATTATTGTTGCAATACCTAGGCTCATCAGTGACCTTGAAATTAATATCAATTTTCATTTTATGACTGCAACCACCTAGTTACCCATGGAAGGTGAACGTTGGTCCAAAAACGTTGCAGCCAAAAGCATTCCATGGAAGAATTTGCTAGCAAATAAGGACTATGAATACTTTGTTAAAGGTATGCCTATATCATTTCTAAAAAAAAAATAATGTAGCATGTTACATTTAATTCATAGATACATAACCTCTGAGGTCATTACAATGTTTTTTTTCATGTATCACGTTCGACTTTTGATGGCATTTTTAGGCTGAAAAATTAATTTGGCATACTTTCTCCTGAAGAGTTTAAAAAGGATGTCAAAGACTTACCAAGTTGAGCATAAAAAACCTGAATGATCTCTTTGACACCATGGGTTAATTTTTATATTGGTTAGATATCATTTAGCTTATATTGGTGATGATTAGGATCTATTTCTCACTCGAATTGGCTATAGTAAACCTCTAGCTTTCGACCTTGTTCAGTCTTCTACCGCCTCGACTCCCGACCCTTCTCCTGTTGATTCAACTCCATCCATGGATAAGGAATTACAACAGGATGAATGTGAGGTATTTCCTCAAATGATAGGGTCAACCTCTTTAAAGGATAGTCATGTTAAAGTTTCCAAAATTTAACTTCTCTGCAAGTTACTAGGAGTACAACCAAAGCTCATAGGTTCAATTCCATCGTTGAATCTCCTTGACCTAAAACACAACCTATTCAACTCGAAAACGAATAGGAATTTGATCGGACACAGGATATGGTAAAAATAAAGCGATTGAACATAAAATTTGCTAGGGCTCAAAGAGCCAAACTTAAAGGTTTCTACTGAAACTGTTCCTTTTGTTGGCTTGGAAAATAGTCCTGAACTATCTTTGAAGAAAAATAAATCGCAGTCTCAAGATATGTCTCCAGGTCATGACAATATTGTCAAGTGGTGATACTTCCTCTAGAAAACCTCGTATAATTTGTTTGCAAATATGTTTTGGAAACAATAATATTTTCTCATTGTTTCTCTCTTGGAACATAAAATCAACTAACTAGTTTATGAAAATGACTAATTAAGGGTTGCGTTCTAGAGAAAGGATATTTCAAAAGAGAAATAATCATCTTTTGTTGAAGGTAACACCAGGTCTAAAGATACTCATATTGTAATAAATTACCTGAACCTCAAGGTTACCATCTCCTCGGAAATAAAGGGACCTAGTGCTGAAAAATAGTCAATTTGTTTGAAAAAGTGATGTAGACAATATTTGCTTTATTTTCTTTGTTATTTTAATAAAAGGGTTGCTACAAAATTGTATATTGTGTAGCAACCCCATTTTAGTTTTATTGTTATGTTATCTAATCTTAGTATATTTTCTCAACATATTTTCAATGATGGCAAGGCAATTTTCTTGGATAGTATGATTCACAATGCTTTCAGGCACCGTGTGTTTGCTCATAACCTAGTATGGAATCCTGTCTGTCGTTTGTCTTATGTTAATTTGTTGATAGTTGAGAAGGTCTGAACTTAAAAAATCTCTTTTAGTTCTTGTAACCGAAAAAATCAAAGACATTTTTTATGGCTATTTTTTATTGTAAGGTTGAGTGATCTGAAATTGGAGCATAACTTCTCCTTACTAAAAACTGACCGTCCTCTGACACTTTCTAAGTAAAAATGGGTCTTACACAAACATAAGTTTTATGGTATCTTCAAGGATAATGAGTTAGTCATCATGTGAAATTTAAATAAGAAGCATATCACCATTTAACTCATAAAGGCAGACATGAAGAGAGACAACACAAAATTTGGTGACGGAGTTCACGGCTCCTGGGCTACATCTTCGGGCCTACTAACATAGCTAGACCGCTCCATATATTTTAGTGATGAAGAGTACATAAATTTTCCTGAAAATATGAGTGGCTAGTTTCCCCTTCAAGGAAACATTCTCCTGCAAAGAAATCTCACTCTAAAAAGCATGACAACCTACAGCCAGTCATGAAATAATCAGCAAGAAAAGGGCTCTCACATCAAGACCCTGTACTCCATCTGGAAATGGGAAAATGAGTACAACCATTCCACATTGAAGTAAAAAAAGAGAGCTTTCCTCAAAAAGACATGGTGAGAAAATACAAACATGAGTTGTACCAAATAAGTCACAAATACTGCAGTTAACATCTAAAGACTAGAAAACTCGTACAAGGTCATCTCCATGCTCAAAAAGCTTTAATAACTACTCTAAAACACTGATTGTTCCTAACGCCCATGGAATCAAACCTACATAAATTCTCTTCATATGTGCTCCAATAAGAAAACAGAGGCTTCCATTGGATCCAGAATGTCCAAAAACCCATATATGGACTCTTCTTGAGCTACAAAAGGCCAAAATCTCAATTATTTATGACTCTCTCAAACTTCTCTTGTTATCCATCCTACAAACTGGATAAAGCTATAATTAGAGTGACAATTCCGCAATGAAAAATGCTCGGGAGGCGAAAATTTCACCTACGAAAGGTGCAAATTTTCGGATAGTTAGTTTTGCCAGTAACTATCATGAGCGCTAAAATGTGGCCACATGGCCCATATGGCTGAGGGTTGCACCAACGACCACCCCCAACGACTTAGGCCCCTTTCTATCTGGATCGTGGTCACATCAACATTAATATGGCCAGGGGTTGGGGCTAACCAGCCAGCCCCACCATCGAAACCCTCTCGACGGTCTACCTGTGGTTGTATGGATTTCATATGCCTAGTGCCAAGGCTATATCTCTACTCCCTTCCGGTTTGCACTTCGCTGAGGTCACGTGCAAATCTTGTGACTGGGGCCGGGGCTGGTCCTCGAGACCTCTCCCTTTGTGTCGTTGGTCCTGTGTGATGGAAAGTGATTGGGGGTTGGAGCTCACCGCCCGACCCCTCCTCCCAAAACGCGTCCAACCACCCTTTAACAATAGGTGGAGGTGCATATGGGTTAAGACCCAATGCATAGATGAGTTGGTAAAGTGCCAGAGTTGTATGAGGCAGGTTGTGAGTTAGATCCCTACCGGGCCTGCGGGGCCAAGACATAAAATTTTGACCAACCACGAGGTGCCACATGGCAGCCTCTTGTTGGGTCATGTGGCATCCTCTCATTGGACCACCACATATAAAATCCAACCAATCAAAATGTGCCATATTGCCTTGTACAAGGCTGCCACTTGGAAAGCATGGATTGGTCCATACATTCCCAGTAGACATTCTGAAATAAGCAATACGAATGCCAAGTCATTGGCCCAGTTAGCCAACCCTGCAAATTTTTTAATTGTTGAGCCAAACGACCAGAACATCATATCTTTTTCATACGACATCAGATTAAGGCGAAAAAAGTGTCATTGGAAGCAAAACAATGAACACTACGACTTGACGTTGGTTTTGAAATATTCTAGGCACTTTCATTTTTGAGCTAAATTTTGAATTCCAGATCATACCTCCTCACTAGGAACTTTTGGGCTCCAAAAGTTAGCTTCTCCTAGTAAAAAATAATGAGGAAAAAACTCAAAACTTTCCCATACTCAATCCTTAATGCTTTGTTTTCAAATGGTGCCTTCAAGCTCCAATCATGTTACTCCACCTATCCTCTGCATGAAGACCTTACTATCCTATCAAGAATCGAGCCACAATTCTTATCACCATGCAGGAACAAAAACATCGATGGATGGAATTTGAACATTCTCTCCCAAACCATCTTTCAAGGCTCAAACAACTTCATCTTGAAGTTCCATTGTTGAAGACAAAATTTACTTTCCATCTTGGAAATTAGAAGCAATTCAATGCTTGCCATGCACTGATTCAAACTTTGATTTACTGTCCTCAAACTGTGCTTGTACACAAAATTACTCTGGGTGCAATAATTCAATGACACATTTGGCTTTGTCCACAAAAGCATAGTCATTTCTTGTACAATCTTTATCAAAATATTTCATTAACAACAAGCTTCATCTTGAACACTTGTATTGGTGAGTACATGACACAATTATAGACAAACTAGAAGACAAACACTGTTCATCCCAAAAGTCCTCGAACATTTGGACTCATAAACAAGCCAACATAACATGTCATGTCAATGAAAAGCATACTTTGTGAAAATAGTGATTATTCTTGTTTCACTTTACAAAGTACCCAAAAATAGGCAATGAACAACAAGTATTTACAATTTACAAAACAAAAAACTATACAAATAGTCTACCCAATCTTTGCCTCTCCTAGGCTTATGGGTTCTCTTTCTGCATCTTCTTTTCTTTGAAGGTTGCATTAGGAATTATACTAGTATCCTCTTTGCCACCTGTTGAGGATTTCTTTGTTGCTTCTGGAGTGGAACTTTCACCAACTTGTTCCTCAAGCACATGTTGCAACTGAAGGTGCATATGTCTCTTCTCCTCTTCAATAACTTCAAGCATTCTCCTCAATTCAGCATTTTCCATTTGAAGAGACAAGTTCATCTCCTCTAGCTCTTGGAGATTTTCTAGCTTCTTTCCCATTCTTACAACTTGGTCAGAACTAGCTCCGATACAAATTGCTTTGAAATTGGAGGAGAAATTCTCCATCCTAAACACTAATCGTCCTTTAATGCTTTGCAATTAAAAATGGGTCTTACACAAACACAAGTTCTATGGTCTCTTCAAGGATAATGAGTTAGTTGTCATGTGAACTTTAAACAAGCAACATATCATCATTTAACTCATAAAGGAAAACATGAAGAGACACAAAACATAATTTGGTGAGAGAGTTCACCCCTCCTGGGCTACATCTCTAGGCCTCCTAACACAAATAGACCACATCATATTTTTCATCCCATGATTTGGATGCATATGCAGTAGAAAAGGGGATTAAGGTAAAATACTCATCAAACTATTATCCACAAGGAAATGGTCTTACTGAATCATCAAACAAAAACTTGTTGAAAATCCTTAAGAGAACAGTCTCAGAAAATCATAAGAATTAGCATAGCACACTTTTTAGTGTGCTATGGGCTGATAGGGCCACTCCTAAAGCTGCTATAGGCAACTCACCCTTTTTTTTCTAATTTATGGTAGAGAGGCCATTTTACCCACTCATATTTTGTTGTCTTCTCTCCAATTGTCTCAAACTATTCAAAAAGTCAAGTCATTAACTATGGAGAATATAATTAACACTTTATTAAAGTTAGAAGAAGAGAGACAAAAAGACAAAACCAAGTTGGATCAACACCAAAATCTAGTAAAATGTTGGTTTGATAATAAGTCTTCTTCTGAACATGACTGTTTGGTCAATTTAGTGTCCTAAATTGCTCTACATAAATTATCAATCTGGGCATCGTAAACTGATGAAGTGTAGTGCACTATATGTGCTAGATGACCTTTCTTACCTCATTGTTTTTGAGTTTTCTGTTGTTTTGGGGGTTTGATCTTTTAATTCCTAATGTTCTGTAATGTACTTAACAAAATCTTAATTCTACTGGTGCTAAGAATCCTAAAGAAATGAAATGAGAGCTAAAAGTGCTTTAAGCCAGATTTGGAAGTAAATTTTTAACCAAGAAAATGAAAACAATATTTCTCTTCATGCTCTTATTATTGTTCCAAATCATGAACTAAAAGGACTTAAAAGTGAAATTGCAACTATCAATTATGAAAACAGAACTGAAAATGAAATACTGAAAGTGAGATTACAACTACTGATTAGTCTATGGCGGAATCAAAACTTAATGAAAAACTGAAAATGAATTTGCAGCAAAGCTAAATGAAATGCTAAGACTGAAAATGAATTTGCAACTACTCTACTGTGGAAACTAAATGAAATGCTTTGTCACTCTGCTACATAATTTTGGGAGAACAACCTCCTTGTGATAACATTTTGAGGAACTCCATACTTCATTGTTCTAAGAAAGCAAGACTAAAAATGAATTTGCAACTAATCTACTATGGAAACTAAATGAAATGCTTTGTCACTTTGCTACACAATTTTGGGAGAACAACCTCCTTGTGATAACATTTTGAGGAACTCCATACTTCATTATTCTAAGAAAAACTAAATACAAAAGTGCAGGAAAAGACTCATTACATAAATGAAATATGCAACCACTTGGTTTAAGATGGACCATCAACCAGAAGGGATTTTTAGAAATATTCAATTACAATATGAGTCACTAAACTAATAATGAAATGACAAGACAGAAATGGCACTGATCAGTTTTAACTAAGAATGTAAAGACTAATGAACATCAAATGAAATAATTATTATACACTACTGAACTCAACTTCAAACTATTGATGAAGAACTGAAAAGAAATTAAACCAAAAGACTATTCTGAACTGAAATAAAATTGTTCTGCGTTAGTAAGAAGATGACAAAAACTGCATTATGAACAAAGTTAGAAAATGGTTATAAACATCATGGAAAAAAAACAGTAAATTTACAATTCATCTATGAAAGACAAAAAAAAAATGAAATGTAACCTGAGCTAGTGCAGGGGCCCTTTGCAACTGTTGAGGTTAAATGAACTTAATCAACACTCCAACAAACGCTTTCAGGTATCCATGAAATATAGAGTCTTCATATTAAAAACAGAGAATGACTTTTCAAAATTACAAAGCGGTAACTTGAACTTAACACATGAGTAAAATCGAATTGGTTCTGCATTCTTCACACAAGTATTTATAGAGAAATTATACAACTGTTTTAAGGAGAAAAATAAACTACAATAAAACACGTAGGCAGGCAAGTATGCAGAATTCTTGTCCTTGGTTGCTTGGAAACATAAATCTATGGTAATGGCTATTGGATTCAGTTTGCGTAGGTGGAAGATGAAGTCCGTGGCCTCAGGAAATTGCTTCAGATCCCATCACTGAGAAACGTGTACAGAACAAAGCCCTGTTTGCCATAGGTTTCTATGTTTGACTTCCCTTTGACCGAAGTCTTCCTCGTCGATCTAGGCAAGATGAATATGATACGATCCATGCCCTAATGTTTTCCAAGCTAACCATGTAGTCCTTTTCCCCTCTTGACACTTGGAACCTGCAAAAGCATGGAAGTAACTGCGAAATAGCCGATTAGTTGCAGAATGTGGCTGCCTCTGTAGCTAAAAGACAAAAACTTATTCAAATAGAAAACATAAAAGTATAACCTGTAAATCACTGAAATATACTCCTTGAGGCAATGTGTAATGGTTTTTGATGATAAGGATGCATTTTTCAAGGAAAAGAAAAGAAGAATGGAAGAGAAAAGTTGCTAAGGAAAGGGCAGTTTTGGAGCTCAACAGTGACCTTGTCTTAAAATGGGACAAATCCCATGAAGACAAGGGTGAACATACTAAGTTTCAAATATTGTGGTTGGGATCGTTCATTATTACAGAAAATATCAAACCCAACAATTTCTGATTGCATAATTTGGAGGGTAAATCATAGTCCCTCTCATTCAATTGGGAGATTTTAAAGAGATATTTTGCATGATCTCCTTTACGAGACTTCCATATATATTTTTGTACATATTTCTGCATTTTGTTTCTATTTTCCTTTTGCTTTATGCGTGTGAAGTTTGAAGCTTTTTTTTGTTTGTTAATCAAATGTCTTCTATTATATTTTCATTAAAATAGGTAGTACAAAATGTATCTCTATAGCTCCCCGAGCCTCATTCTGAACAAACTTGTTGACAAGGGAAGCCAAAGTTTGAAAATGATAGTCCCATATAGGCATTATTTCCACCATGCTGAAGAGCCTTATAAAACAAAAAATATGCAAAATGATCATACGCACTGAGAGCTACATATAAAGTAGGAGGTTGAGGTGGAACTACAGGAGGTGCAATAAGAAATCCACCACATTCATGCATGTGGAAGTCGATGTGTTCAACACGAGCTTCCAGATTGTGAAGGCATTCATTGGTTCGATGTTGGCTCCGATGGATATTGTCCAACTGTTCTAGAATTTCGTTATGGCTGAAATGAATGCCATTCATGTAAGCTACTAGTTTCTTTCTGTCCTCATACTTGTGCTCTCTGAGAATTTCCATGTTGGCCTGAATTTCTCGAAGTTGATATACAATGGATTCCAAGGAAACTCGAGTGTACACAGTTCCTGGGGAGTGACCTAGAGCATGAGCCACCTCCCCTTCACATTCCTCAATAACTGAATTACTTGTAGATGAACTATGACTATTGGTTGGATGATCTCGAAAGTTGTGTTGGCCACCACCACATTGTGACTGCCTTCGTTGGCGCGACATTGCCACCAAATTGGTATGGTTCATGAGCTTGAGCTTATAGGGAGCCCAAATTAGCCTATCCGAAAAGGGACAAGTGGTCCAACCTAAATCACAAGGGATCCTACCTCGCCTCTGTGCATCAGATCCACAACAAGAATAATATGCAAGTAGAGTGACGACGGCCACGGACCTGAATACCCCCCAAATAGATATACCAACCGCAATTGAAATGAAAAACTTCTAGATTCTCACCCCCATCACCCACTCGGGTAGAGAAACCAACCACGAAGAGTTAACCCTGAGCCAATGACAACACAGGATAAATTGGGGTTGAAAATCAAAATTAAGAAGATAGAGACCTAGAATGAAGAAGATGGTGGGCACGTGAGCCAGGTTAGGATAGAGAAGAGTATAATACCCAAGAAAAGATAGACTCAAGGAAGAAACTAAGACATCATCTAGGACTTGTGCAATATAGGCCCACTTACATAGACACATGAAGTCTCCTTTTGGTAAATTTCTGCGCCCACCCTCCAGGCCCAATTCCACGCCGCGCACCTCAAACATAATTCAACCCAAAATGTGACTGCTACATAAATCATAAACCCACCGGCAACCCAACGATAAGATAAAAGGATTACTTGCATGAAACAGAGGTCAAATCCAGCCTGAACCCCATGTTCGAAACTATCTTTAATGCTCCTAAATTCCTAGTGAGGCTCGCCGCTAGGAAGAATTCCTCCACTTAGATTTGTGTTAGGGTCCCAAATAATGATTTGAGAGTCAACATTGAGCCACATTACTGCAAGACGAGTGACCACTACACTTTTCCAGTTGAAACATCACCCAAATAAGCATACATGGTCCTCGTCGATAACCTTCCTTCCATCCCTACGCCCAACCCTCATCCCATAAGTTCCAACAACATGTCCCTTTCCCATAGCTTCTTTTAAAATGTTAGTCCTCACTTCTGGATAATTTGAACAGTTGTAGTATTGTTTTTTTAAACCATATTTAACACCAAGCATGTTTATTGCACATTGTGAGGGGACAACCCTGATGTATGGTTTTCATTTGTTTGCCCACCCCCATAAGGGGAGTGAAGTTTGAAGATTTTATTTTAGTGTACTTTTGGTATTTTTTTTCTTTCTATTTCACAACAAAATCTGCGTAAACATAATTATTTTTAAAAGGAAAATCTTACCAGATGATTTTTCACACGTGTTTAGTGTTGGATAAATTATTCCACTTTGGTTTAAATAAACAAGCCTTTTTCTCATTTTTTTTTTTTTTTTTTTTTAAATATGTTCTCAACTGTAGAAACTATCTAAGCGCATTTCATTTTAGAGGAATTCTCATCATAAATGAACAAATTATTTTAATAACAACATTATTATTAAGTTGGTAATTTAAACTTTTCATGCCATCCATTGCTCTTAAGGAGAAAATTTGCTTCCCTTTTTATTAGGTGATCCATTAAGGATTAATATTTACCAGAGTGTAACTAAAAAATATAAAAGGTCCTGATGATGAGTCTTGGTCTAGACTTGAAACGTCGACAAATTAAAGATGAAAATTGTGGAATATCCAAATTCAGCTTCTAAAAAACCACACCACAGAAATCTACCATTATCTTGACCCTGTACAGAGGGGAAACATGGAAAGAGATCCGTGATCTCGAAAAGACAAGGGTTAAAATACAATGGATTCATGATGATGAGTCTTGGTATAGACTCGAAACGTCGACAAATTAAAGATGAAAACTGTGGAATATCTGAATTCAGCTTCTAAAAAACCACACCACAGAAATCTACAAACCATTAAATATAAAAGGATTAAAACACAACTAAATATAAATATAAATAAATAAATATATATATATATATATATTTATTATGTTATTAAAGAATTTACTTGGGGGATTATGAGGTCTCATTATGAGCCCAACCTATCACAATCATGACTATTGATGAAAGTGACATTACCATATCTAGTCACCAAGTGAGGGTAATGACTTCTAGTTGAAAATATAAAAGACAAGGGGTCTCATCATGAGCTAGGTTATTCACTTCCATTAGTTCTTGTGACTAGCACTGTCACTGTTTGGTTACCAAGCCATGATATTGACCTTTAGTTGATCTTTAACAAAATCATTGATTAAAACTCTGGATCTATATCTAATATATGGGACACTAGTGAATCATTGGGTTAAAAGGTGACCCTGTCGAGGCTATGGATGCCTGCTGGGAGCAGTGACTCCACCTGTGGTATTAAAGTCATGGTTTAGCCAAATTTCACATTTTGTAATTCATCTCCACTAATCTATTATCTGTAAGGCTTCTTTTAAAAAATGATTTAGTGGGTTTTTAGTTCAGTTTCTATACATTGAATTCCCTTGCATTTCAAGGAGTGGATGAATGCCTGTAATATTTAATAAACTAAACTAGAAGAAATTGATTTTCATCATTTTATACATGATTATATTGCATCTGATTTTTATTCCTTTACTTTGTGGTTTCAGGTAGAGAAAAACTGGTTCACCCAGCCAGTTGCCATTGTTAGCAGGCCAAGACCCTCCTTTTCATTTTCATTCAAAAATAAAGGGCTCCTCTTTAAATTTGATTTTTCCTGCTTGTTTTCACTTAATTGGATTTGTATTGGCTAAATCCTACATTCTCTCTTTAATCATCACTTTTGATTTTTTTTGGCTTAAGATTGGATCTATCTTTCTATTCATTGAAATACAAGGATGTACTTTCCTAATTTCTATGATTGGTACTAATAAATAGTTTCTCTCAATTGTAGAAAATTGTTAAGTTAAGAATCACTACAAAATCGTAGATTTTGTAGCAGCTCACAGTCATGTTTATAACATAAATGGGGCAATTTTTATACACCATTATAGTGATTTCCTATACTTATAATGGTACCTGCGCTTTCAAATGTTTTATTTTTATATTCATGGTCTTAACCTAAAGTGTATAACTTTGATTGGTTACGCTATATGTTTTGATTGATCGATGATTTGAATTAATCATGCCATATCCATCTTCGATATCCATTATTTGATGGCCCATTAATTCTAACTTAAATGTATGATTTCAACAATTCATTTCACAAATATGCACTTACTGTAATCACTTGGTTTGATCGACTTGTCATGTTAGTACGCCTCGTCACCCACTGACTATGAAACTCAACGCCTAAGTGTCAATCTATATCAATGCCAGTTGGCATATGGTTTGATTAAGGTTCATTGTCCACATTCCAAGGTCTTCCTTGCTATGTCATAAACCTGTACTTAACAACTGTTGATTTGATCTCTGAGGTTTTCTCGAGAGGGTTTCATCAAAATGTTCATTTTTTTCATTCTCATTTTGGACCTAAGGGTTCCGTGAATTAGGGTTTCCTCTAGTAGTCTGATCATAGCTCATTGGAGCAAAAATCGTAGAGGTAGATGAAGAGTGTTTAACTATGTTTCGTCAAGCAGGTTGGTTGCAATTTTTAAAACTGTTTGAAGGGAACAATATTGAAGTAGTCAAGGATTTTTTTGCTTCCTTCGATGGAAGAAGAGCATACGTTGGTGATCTTGAAATTAAGATCAATTTGCAATTTGTGGTAACAACCACCCAATTACCCATAGAAGGCGAGTGTTGGTCCAAAAACGTTGTAGTCAAAAGCATTCCATGGAAGAAATTGCTAGCGAATAAGGACTGTGAATACTCCATTAAAGGAATGCCTATATTGTTTCTCAAACCAAAATGGCATAACTTGCTACATTTGATTCGTAGATATATAACCTCTGAGGGTTGTTACAATGCTTTTTTCATGTATCACATTCAACTTTTGATGGCCTTTTTAGTCTAGAAACTTAATTTGCCATACTTTCCCCTGAAGAGTTTAACATGGATGTCAAAGGCTTACCAAGCTGAGCATAAAACCCTAAACGATCTCTTTTCAACCATGGGTTATTTTGTATATTGGTTAGATATCATTTAGCTCATATTGGTGATTATTGAGATTTGTTTCTCACTCAAAATGGTTATAATAAACGTCTAGCTTTCGATCATGTTCAGTGTTCTGCTACCTTGGCTCTTGAACCTTCTCCCATTGATTCAATTCCATCAATGGCTGAGGAATTACAACAATATGAATGTGAAGTATTTTCTCAAATGATAGGGTCAGCCTCTTCAGAGGATAGTCAAATTAAAATTTCCAAAATTTTAACTTCTCCAAATTACTATGAGTAGAACCAAAGCTCATAGGTTCATTTCCATCATTGAATATCATCGGCCTAAAACATAACCTATTCAGCCTGCAAACAAACAAGAAACTATTCATACATAAGATATGGTAAAAATAAAACGATTGCAAAGAAAAACTGTTAGGGCTCGAATAGCCAGGCTTAAGTGTTCTCCTAAAACCGTTCCTTTGTTGACTTGGAAAGCAGTCCTGAACCATCTCTAAACAAAAATAAATTGTAGCCCCAAGATCTTTCTCCAGGTCATGAAAATACTATCATGTGTGGTGATGCTTCCTTTAGAAACCCTCACTCAGATGATTTGATTTCAAATATGTATTGGTAACAACAATTTTTGGTCATTATTCCTCGTTTGGAACATAAAATCAACCAACTAGTTTATGAAAATGACCAGTTAAGGGTTGTGTTCCATAGAAAGGATAAGTCAAATGAGCAACTCTCATCTTTTGTTGAAGGTAAAACCAGGTCTAAAGATACTTATATTGTGATAAATTGTTCGAACCTTAAGGTTACCATCTCCTAGGAATTAGAGGGACCTAGTGCCATAAAATAGTCAATTTGTTTGAAAAAGTGATGTGCAGGTAATATTTGTTTTATTTTGTTTGCTATTTTAATAAAAGGATAGTTACAAAATTGCATATTCTGTAGCAACCCCATTTCGGTTTTATTGTTGTGTTATCTAATCTTAATATATTTTTCTTAACACATTTTCAATGATGGAAAAACGACTCTTTTGGACAATATAATTCAGGATGCTTTCACCCACCATGTGCTCATTCATAGCATTGTATGGGAATCTTATTTGTCATGTGTCTTATGTTAATTTGTTCATAGGCCGAGAAGGCCCAAACTTGAAAAATCTCTTTTAGTTCCTGTAACAAAATAACTCAAAGACGATTTTTAAGGTTATTTTTTATTATAAGGTTGAGGGCCTAAGGTTATAAATACCTCTAATTTTGATTGTAAAGGGGATCCGAAAGGGGAAATTCTAGGTAAATAAATGTTGTTGGATTTATCACTGTGGAATACTTATTTTTATACAGTTAATTGACTTGGTTGGATCCAGTCTATTGCTTGTATTTATTTTATGTTTCATAGTCTTACTGATATCTTCTTTATGTCTTTGTAATCGAATTTTTGAGATCTACAAGATAGAAATTTCCAATGTTTAAGGATTTGATCTCTTGAACAAAAGATTATTTATTATCACATTTCTTTGTTAATCAATTGTTATTTCAATTTGTGTTATCTTAACCAGATTGATACATGCCTCTTGTGACTTGTGTCCTAAGAGCATTTTCTATTTGGGTATTAAAAATATTTGAGTATCTATGGGTGGTCCCGGGTGTTTAGATTTGTATGATGTTTTCTTTTACTTACAGATTGAATTAATACTATAACTGTAACTAATTAGTAGATTATATCATTTCTTCTACCTAATGTTTTATAGGTTGTATCCATAGATCAAAAGATAGAAGTATATGAATTTGATAAATACAATTTTCTCCTTTTGCTTATCTTGGCCAAGCAATATAGATTACATATATATTAGGTATTCTTGCATATATACATTCTGAGTGTGAATATTTTAAATGAGCATTGTTGTGTTCTGTTTATTAATGAAATTGGGTAGCTTGTATGTTTACAATTATCATTTAATTTATCATTCACATTGAGAATATATTAATAGACAATTGCATCTAGAAATAGCATTTTTTTTCATTTCTCTAAATATTTTCACGAGTTATTTACAGATTGTTCTTAGCTTGAACCGGTTGCATTATGATCTGGCCTTTCACACTTGTTGTAACATAATTATATATGTTGTACTATAGAACGATCCTATAATATAAATCTTGTATTATATTCTAATTCTAATTTCTAAATGCAATCTATAAATTAGAATTATTTCGTATATCACATTTAGACTTTCAACCTTCTACTCTTAAATCAATTTAGGTTGATAAGTTTGCACTTATATATTTCATAGTTTATTTAATAGTAGGATTTAGTTATATTATTTAATCTTAACTTATAATAGGATAATATAGCATAAACCCGTCAGGGGTGACTATTCCAAACAGCTTGGGTTGTGTGAAGAGCCTCGATCCGAGTCACTTCCTTCTTGTTGACTTAGGTGTATATCGCCCACGTCAATATGTTGTTACTTAGTTATGGCTCCCCCATGGATGTAGGGTTAATGTATCTTATTTTGTGTTTAATGTGCTTTTACAAGTCTAATAAACTAATTAAATACAAGTATAAAGTAAACAAAAACTTAGAAATAAAAAAAAAGGGTTTATTATGCCCATCTTTACTTTAATTCCTACTAGACTACTTAAACTAAGAAGAACTTCAAGCACAAAAGTAAAACACATAAATCAATATTTTTCTTTCCCTACCAAGATGAAAAAAGGAGAAATTAGTAAATAATTAATATGTATCGACTAATTTCAATATGTGGCTTATGTAATATCCCCAATTTTGATTTTTCATTTGAGGAGATTAACAAAGTTTATTAGGGAGGTGCTAGGCATAGCACAATTTTGTAGTTCGAGTTTCAGATATGATTTCGGCTTGAGGAGCCTGGGTGAAAAGGCAAGATTGTAGCTCATTGGCAGGTGGGGGTCATAAGAGAGACAAAAAGGGAATGCACACTTGTGGAGTAAGAGAGAGAAAAAGAAAGGGGATGAACTAGTGGAAAGTGGGGGCCACCAAGGGAGAGAGAGGCCAACAATTATAAATAGAGTAAGGAGGCTCTCATTTGGGGGATCTTTGGTCATTTTACAATTTCAACATTAGTTTTCTTGAGCTGCTTAGCCAAGACAACTGTGTTGTTCAACACAAGAGATTTCCAAGCGGCAATTCCACCTCTACCTTCGGCGAACTTCGAGTGTCACCCTAGGGGAGTAAGGAGTCCATCTTAGGGCTTCTCTAGGAGCTACATTGTAGACCATTTCCAACTGGAGCATACTTCTCTTAGGGCATAGAACGAAATTCGAAGAGGCTAAGAGAAGGTGGCAAATAGTGGATTTTTGGCCAGAGAATTTGCAGATATTTATCCATAGGGAGGGCGAGCTTTTCCTTAGGTGATTTGTAGGGATGAGAGTGCTGCATTTCAGAGGGCCGAATTTATCATTTCAGGGGTTTCTCGACAGCTACTGTGTAGATATTTTGATAGGGAGATTTGGAGCGTTCAGGCTAACGATAAATAAAGAGGCTTGGAGGAGTGATTTGGAGGGGTTGGAGGACATTTTTCTAGTAATTGATTGGCCTTCTACATCAAAATTATTTCTACAGGGAGTTTTTCCAGTTAGTTAGAACCATACACATTTCTTGGGGTCACCAGGGCACATTGGATTCAGCCCAAACCCTTTCTCAGTTTTTGTGGGTTTATTGAGAGAAGTCTCCAGCTAATCTTATAGAAACTTTCGAGCAATATTCAGGCCTGAAATCCTCATTCTTATAGCAGGGCGAATTTCTAGTTAGCTCGGGAATCTACGTCACTTGGTGGGCTCGGTTTTGGCTTGGAGTTGGACCAAACCCTTTCTGGGTATTTCTAGGGTTTTGGAGAGGAGTCTGTGGCTACAATTTCAAGGTGATCTGAGCATTCTTGAGCATAGAATATCCAATCCCTTACTACTGTATGAATTGTTGAATTTTGCTACTGCGTCATCTCTCATCGGCCTACGTAGTTCTCTTGGGTGATTGTTGTGTGGAGTGTCAGTTGGAGGATTTAGGGGCTGATTTGTTAGGATTTCATTTGGAGGAAGAGTGTGGGTTCATTTCTAGCATTTTGGAGCAACAATTCATCATTCTCAGCTACAGGTGAAGTGTTCAGGTATTTGAGGAGGGCCAAGCTATTTGGGGTCGAATTTGGAAGTTCAAAATTAGAGAAAACCCTTTCTGGGTTTTTCTAGTTTTTTGCAAAGGATCACATCTCCAAATTTACAAAATTTTTTGGTAGTTTTGAGGGGCCAAATCAGGGTGCCAAGTCAGCCAGCAATGAAGAAAAATTGGGCCAACATAGATTTCTGGAGGGACAAACTATTGTAGCAGTTGGGCATTGAGAGATCAACCACTTGGAGCTTGTAGCTTTCCTTGAGAAAACCTAGGCACACTCCTTCCAATTTATTGTACTCCAACGGTTTATTTATAATAAAAATTGACCATTTTGGGTGTTCTAGAGCATTTTTTGTTCATGGGTGTTTGCTGAAATTTATTGTGTTGTTATTTTTGAGCATGTATTTGATTATCTCTATAAAGTTTATATTTGGAATACTACAGTGGTATCAGAGCATGATCTTGGCCAGTTGTGGGGGAGCCGACAAGATCATGGAGGATTTGGCTATGCATTCACAATGACTGGTGAATTTATAGGCACTCTGATGACACCAAAAGGGAAGAGTACAAAAGGGATCATGGAGGAGTTGATGAGGGAGAACCAATTGTTGAGGAGGAAAAAACAACAAGTCCTAGAGAGGATGTAACAAATGACGAGGATGTTGAGACATAACCAACAAAGAATCCACACACATACACATTCAGTTCATGAGAACAATACCCATGGCCAGCCCAACTGACCTACAATGCCTCATTTTCTGGGTGAATCGGAGAAGGAGAGGGAACCAGAAATGTTTGCAGATTTGATGAGGCCCACTATGGATAGGATTTATGAGTGTGAGGCATTGGATCCTAGGATTAGGAGGGCTTTCTCATTTGCATAGCATAAACAAGGACAATTAGAGGATGAGACCGAGAGGCACATTTGTTGGTGGAGACCTGGCTTTAGATATCTGGAGCCTAAGGAGGAGGTTGAGCATGATATTAATGCCACACATGAGTGTGAGGAGCATGTCAATGTGTCCAATGTGATGCAAGAGTCACCCTTGTTGGAGATCCCTTCAGTAGCTCTGGTTGACACCCTAGTGGAGAAAGTAGAGCATATACTCAGAGGGCCATTTGTTGATGAGAAGCCACCCATGGATGAGATTTCATCCATTGTTGAGGGATCCATTGATGAGGTGTACAGGGCCATGTCCAATTTTTTAGGTGATAGCAACACACAAGAAGTTGATGAGGTGTTGAGAGACATATCCACCATTGATGAGGAGTTGGTAGGCATAGAGGCATCTGTGATAGAGTTTCCAGACAGTAGCTACCCATCACTGATTGTTGAGGATGTTATGCATGATGAGCTATCTTTGGAGGGACAGTTAGTGGTTCATGTTGAGCCCATGGTGGAGGATGATGAGCATCCATCCTCAGAGTCGGCCATCGATGAGGAGCAGCTAGATGCATTAGAAGCCAACATAGATGTCATACTCTCAGACGATAGTCCCCTTCAGGCATACATCTATGAGGCTTGCATCATTATTGGGCCACCTTTGCATGTTGGTGAGGGAGAGGCCACATTACTTAAGCAAATTACATGGATTTTCCAGACTAGTGCGATGGGGCGACACGAGCTGCGCAGGGTGCAACATTCACATGATGGAGGACATATTTAGTGTATGGTTGTTCATGCATTCGATCCCTCTCTTAGGGTTGGATGGTGAGAGATATTGAGTTGGTATTCGATGGAGCTGACTAGGAGGTTAGATGCATCCATGGCCACAGTTAAATAATGGATTTGGATTACTAGAGGGGCTCAAGAACCAAACTGTTGTTGGGATCCAGGTGGGATTCTCCATCACATCGTGGGTTCGGTAGGTGATGGTAGTAGCTGCATGATGAACTTAGTGGTTAGGTGCACAAACCTTTTCATATCCCCTTCAGATTTCTTGATAACACTAGTGACATGATGGATTGACAGAGGAGCAAGAAGATTTCATGAGTTGTCATGGTATGTTTGGTTGACATGGGATTATAGGATGATTAGACTACTTTGGCAGGAGTTGGTAGGAGGAGGTGGCATCAACAGAGCACTAAACATGGCATCATATGGAGACAATGCTCTCTCATTGATGTATTAGGCACTAGAGCTATTGAGGCTCGACATGGTAGCGTTATTCCTGATTGCATGTGAGGAGTTGGGCCACATAGGTGTACCTGGGTAGATGAGGAGGTGTATATCACATCGTAGTGGGTGTAATAGAAGAGTGGTGGATGCATGGGCACATATGGGATGCCCTATGGTACATGGTGGCATGGCATTGAGTTTTTGGATCCAGTTGTGCATAGAGTTGTGCCATAGAGTTCAATGCTATGTAAAGGAGTGTAGGGGTACCTATTTGAGTGCAATAGAGGACGATGATGCACGACAGGTTGTTGAAGTGTTTCTGCTAGAGAGATCTCCTAACAAGGGCATCAGACACATCATGGGTTTGGCACACTAAGATTTAGAGAGCGATTTGATGACAGGGCCAACTATTAGCTTCCACTTTTCACTCTCAAACATTGCACACTGACACATTGGACTTGGATATCATCTCTTGATGCTCGCATCATGAGAAACAGGATCCTAGAGGATAGTCTGAGACAACGGTGCATTAGGAGAGAGGCTTTCCAGCTGTGGCATATGGTTAGGGTGCGAGTTGGTGGATGCATGCTTGGGGGTAGTCCAATATTCTATAGAGGTAAAACTTGCACCACCCTTGAGCCCACACTTAGGGAGATGCATGACCCCCTTTTGGCGAGACATTTTGAGGTGTCTCATGAGAATCTACAATGGTTGGTGGACCTTAGTTGCAGACAAATGTTTAGACTCCAGGCAGTATTTGGGAGCGCTTTCAAGAGGCAGGATGATAGATCCCACTACGTGGTATGACCGACGAAGGGAAATTTTGAACAAACTAGATTAACTCCTGATGTAGGGAGTCCATGTATTGATTGCATGAAGGACTTGAGACATGGTAAAAGTTGGTGCTAGTAGCTGTCAGGACTCTGCTGCAACCATTCTAGATATGGAATTCAGGGAGTTTGTTGGTTGGTGGGACACTCTGTTTTGTGATGACTAGGATCAGGATAGAGGATAACCCAACTCACACTTGGTTTGACATGTGGGGGAGCATTGAGGCCTTTGTCGCATGGAAAGGTTGGTTTTCCTTATTGCTGCTACGGATCAGGGTGAGTGTTGGATGGGTAGGTCATGACATCGTGGAGATTCCTAGGCCAGACGTACTGGGGCTCTATAGATATTTTTCCATTAGGTCCTAGGAGAGGAGGATAGAACTTGCACATTATGGGAAAACTTTCATGATCGGATTTGCGGAGCGACATCATGGTGGAACCCATTTTAGACTACATGGGATCCAGGCATCATAGGATTTGGCAGTACAACTACCCTTGGGGATGAACCGATTTCTACTGGGAGAGATCATTCATATATTCCATTTGGATTTAGTGATTTACTGATGGCACGGGGGACTTCATCAACATGGTAGGGGCATCAATAGGAAGATATTAAGGGAAGATCATGCGAGCGTGACTTTATCTCTATAGGGATTGGGTGGTACCTTCAAGAGTTTAATCTTGGAGTGTATGAGATGGACCACTCAGTAGGGAAGCTTCATGAGGAGTTGGATAGAGTGATACATTATCATGATCATAATTCCCTACTCATTTATGGTATGCATAGGGCTTCTGGTACTTATACATGGCAGGATAATGAGTGGAGCAAGGGGAGATTCATGTTGGACATGATGGCTTGGGATCCTAGTATTGAGGGATTCCTTCATGACAGGACAATGCACATGTCAAGGATGATTAAGTGGCATATCTAGGACCCTGGCATAGTTTGTAATAACAACGGGGATCAACAACTAGAGAGGGTGCTTGTTCAGACATTGCTTGAGGACAAACAATTTTTGGTAGGGAGGACTGTAATATCCCCAATTTTGATTTTTCATTTGAGGAGATTAACAAAGTTTATTAGGGAGATGCTAGGCATAGCACAATTTTGTAGTTCGAGTTTCAGATATGATTTCGGCTTGAGGAGCTTGGGTGAAAAGCCAAGATTGTAGCTCATTGGCAGGTGGGGGGGTCACAAGAGAGACAAAAAGGGAATACACACTTGTGGAGCAAGAGAGAGAAAAATAAAGGAGATGAATTGGTGGAAAGTGGGGGCCACCAAGGGAGAGAGAGGCCAACAATTATAAATAGAGCAAGGAGGCTCTCATTTGGGGGATCATTGGTCATTTTACAATTTCAACATTAATTCTCTTGAGTTGCTTGACCAAGACAACTATGTTATTCAACACAAGGGATTTCCGAGTGGAAATTCCACCTCTACCTTCAATGAACTTCGAGTGTCACCCTAGGGGAGTAAGGAGTCCATCTTAGGGCTTCTCTAGGAGCTACATTGTAGACCATTTCCAACTAGAGCATGCTTCTCTTAGGGTGTAGAAGGAAATTCGAAGAGTTTGAGAGAAGGTGGAAAATAATGGAGTTTTGGCCAAAGAATTTGCAAATATTTATCCATAGGGAGGGCGAGTTTTTCCTTAGGTGATTTGCAGGGCCGAGAGTGTTGCATTTGGAGGGTCGAATTTATCATTTCAGGGGTTTCTGGACAACTATTATCCTGATATTTTGACAGGGAGATTTGGAGAGTTTGGGCTAAGGATAAATGAAGAGGCTTGGAGGAGTGATTTGTAGGGGTTGGAAGAGATTTTTCTAGTAATTGATTGGCCTTCTACATCATAATTATTTCTATAGGGCGTTTTTCCAGCTAGTTAGAACTATACACATTTCTTGGGGTCACTGGGGCACATTGGATTCATCCCAAACCCTTTCTGGGTTTTTGTGGCTTTATTGAGAGGAGTCTCCAGCTAATTATATACATATATTATTATATATATAATATATATATATATATATATATATATATATAATATATATATATATATATATATATATATATATATATATATATATATTTATATATATATATATATATATATTGTGTTGAGTAATATTCAGGCCTGAAATCCTAATTCTTATAGCAGGGCGAATTGTTAGTTAGCTTGAGAATCTGCATCACTTGGTGGGCTCAGTTTTGGATTGTAGTTGAACCAAACCCTTTTAGGGTATTTCTGGGGTTTTGGAGAGGAGTTGGTGGCTACAATTTCAAGGTGATATGAGAATTCTTGAGCACAGAGTATCTAGTCCTTTATTTCTGTACGAATTGTTGAATCTTGCTACTGGATCATCTCTCACAGGCCTATGCAGTTCTCTTGGGTGATTGTTGTGGGGAGTATCAGTTGAGGATTTAGGGGCTGAGTTGTTAGGATTTCATTTGGAGGAAGATTGTGGGTTTATTGCAAGCATTTTGGAGAAACAATTCATAATTCTCAGCTACAGGTGAAGCATTCTATTATTTGAGGAGGGCCAAGCTATTTGGGGTCGAATTTGGAGGTTCAAAATTAAAGAAAACCCTTTCTGAGTTTTTCTGGGTTTTTGACAAGGATCACACCCCCAAATTTACAGAATTTTCTCGGCAGTTTTGGGGGGCCAAATCAAGGTGCCAAGTTAGCCAACAGTGAAGAAAAATTGGGCCAACACAGATTTTTGGAGGGACAAACTATTGCAGCAATTGGGCATTGAGAGATTGATCAATTGGGGCTTGTAGCTTGCCTTGAGAAAACCCAAGCACACTACTTCCAATTTATTATACTCCAACAATTTATTTATAATAAAAATTGGTCATTTTGGGTGTTCTAGAGCTTTTTTTGTTCATGGGTGTTTGCTTAAATTTATTGCATTGTTATTTTTGTGCATGTCTTTGATTATCTCTATAAAAATTCTATTTGGAATATTACAACTTAGAAGAGAGAAGGATAATAGTTGTGGCTTACCTTACTCAATGGGTGAAAATTGTTGATTAGATTAGATTCACTCTACCAGTTATATATGGATATGAAAAAAGAAAGCAAGCATCATGTAACTATGAATCAAGGGGGTTAGACCTCCTTACATCCTTGAATCTCACTATCCTCCTACAAAATGTATTCATAAATGAAATAAGCATACCAAAGAAAGAATGTCTAAACTAAAAGAATGAGATATCATGCTACCTCACTAGAAGTATGTACCTCCCAACTGACAAAGTGAAACTTAAGTCTCTTTTGACTCGTTTTCATGCTTTATTCATAATATACCCTCACCTTTCTATGACTCCATTGACTCATAAAAACCTTATGTTTCATCTCCTTGTGGTTAAAGTTGTAAATATCCCATACTTAGTTAATTTTCAAAACTTGTGTAGAGGTCAATTTCTCTTAACCAAACTTTTTCACTCCACACAAGACCTACCTCCACACTAGTATTCATACTTAGCCAAATTTCCATTTATGTGCGGAGAGACTCCCATGTCCATTCTTCCATACAACCATTCTTTCGCACACTCCTCCCCCTTGAACATTCATTCCTTTACACAACCATTTCTTTGCACACTAGATTCCCATAGTTTTCATATCTCCACACTCTCGCATCTCCACACTTTGAATGTTCTACACCAAAGTATTACTTATTTCTATAAAGAATAGTTTCTTCTTGTATAAGCCATACTTAATGAAATACATGAAAGTACCCTTTTTCTCCGTTTAAGGGCAATTCAAGGTGCCTTTAAGAAACATTGATGTTCAAGGTAAAAGGTGGTGATATGGAATTATGTGAATCAAATCCTTCATATTTTTCATAAAGAATGTGCCCTTGTTAATTAACTCCCAATCGTTATTCTCACATGTTCCCATGAAGGCGATACTTGATGAAGGGATGTTTTAGTAAATGTCATTCATGAACTGTGCCTTTAAATCGCTAAGAGGTCCATAATGCAACCCTTAACTTATCACGTATATCAAAGTGAATTGGAAAAATAAAGGAATATTACAAGTAAAAGGAAGAAGGAGGTATTTTGTGGAGATATTATTATCTCTCTCAACCGCTAGGATAAGAACTTCCATTGGTTGACAATGTATCAGTGATATTTGAATTTGGTACTAGAGCAGAAGATGAAGAATAAAATCTAAACCATTGGCCTAGAAAATGTTGAGTATGTTCCCGAAGTATTTGATTTCAAATAATTTATTTGTTTATGTTATCAACGTTTCGACTCTAAGACTAGAGTGATTCAAGTGGTTGTCCAAGGAAAGAACCTAATACTTTTGACTCCAAAAGTTTTCAAAAGAATGCTAAAGTTGCTTGACCTGAATAGGAAACTCAAGTTAATTAAACTAGATAATTTCCTTGACTCTCAATGCAAAGGTGTGAATGTATTTGAGAAATTCATGGCTCATTCGACACATATTCTAGCAAATCTTCCATCCATTGATATCTTGATATCGACAAAGCCTTATTAAGACTTCTCCTAGTTATTTGCATGATAATGGGAAAAGATTCAATGTCCCATATACCTATGTCAGTCCTTCATATTTCATACTTATCTTTCTAAAAGGAAATTATGTTTGACCAGGTCGAAGTGATTTCCAATGAAATTTCATTCCAATTGGAAAATTATTTACAGACTCGAAGATTTTTCATAATGGCTTACCTAGTATTAGCAATATTCTAGTATAATTTCTTCAATGACCTGATTTAGAGAAATAATGTGAATCATGAGGTTGAATCAATCCATTTTTGGTACACTATTCTCTAGAGACATAACACACCCGTTCAAAATATATATTTTTAGGAGTTCAAACATATATTATCAAGAGTTGAACCAAAAAGGTTATCTCAAGAAGCACAATATTTCCTTAAAGGAAATGGAGTTTGTGTACATGAAGAGAATCATATTTACATTGGAATGTATGGGTATCAAGGAATCCCTTTGTTGCTTCTTGTCTTTTTCTATGATATACATTTTTTTGTGGAAGGTTGCACACAATATTGCTTTTGGTCTATCTTATTTGATAAAAAGAAAAAGGAAAATGTTATTGCTTTACCTTTCCATGTATTCGATGTTATAGTAAATAATTCTTCCCATTTACATGAAGTATTTTAAAATATCAAGGCATTTAATTTAAAACAAGTTGAACCTACTAAAGGATTTGAACCAAAAGGACTATTCTTGGAATTTAACATTTGTGAGGTATAGTGATTTACTTGCCAATATTTCAGAAGTAATAAGATATAATGACATGAAGGTTGTAAATAAAAAGGAATAAGAAATTAGAAATGAAGACTTGGACACCAAAATTAGTACAAACTCTTGACAACAACAAAATAAATCCAAGCAAAGAGTAAAAAGTGCCAATAATGTATAGTCTTCCTCCACTCCTGAAGGACATAAGAGTTCATCATTTGCATGTAATTAATAGGAAACAAACATAGTCAGAGTAGAGAGTAATGATCAACATTCTAGAGGAGATGATGGCAAAGAACCACATCCGCGTATTAATTTGGAAAGGTCTCATGTTGCTGCACCATCAAAAAGTAAGATAAGTTTTAGCAAGAAAGGGTCCTAGCATTCAAAAGGCCCCATGAATATGGCCGTGGATAGTGCCACATTGCATAACTAGGTGGCACCATGAAAAAAAAGTTCAAAAGATAAAAGAGGAGTTGGCTATTGAAGAGCCAACAATATTTGAAGAATAATCACTCAGTATGCAAAATGCCCATTATAATAAGGCTAAAAGAAAATTACAGGTTGAAAACGTTTATGTTAAAAATACAAGGGTTACAAAGAAATGGATGTTTGAAGTAGATGTTTCAAGAGTAGGACCTTCTAGATTTTTAAAGTTGCATTGAACTACATCGGATGCTCTTTCCCATTATGTCATGGAGAAAGAGATGTAAAATATATGATTAAAGAGGAAAATTAGTGAGCTTGGGGAAAACCTTAGCCCTAGACCTCGATTCACGACCCGTTTAGATATTGTTGATCTATATCATGTACCAATGACTACACTTAACACAACAAATAGGATAAAGAAGGAAAAAAAGATACTTAATGGAATTAGTACTTATGTCATGGAAAACATCAATAAGTGACTCAAAATCAATTTTAAAGTATGGGATAATTGCTTGTATTTAGGAAATCTCTCTCAGAGAATTTCCTTCTTTACTGATTATTTACAGAAGGACCTTGACCATGATCGACATTTTGCTAAAAATTATTTAAATACATTCATTACAAAAAATTATATTGTGTGTGATATTCGGGAGACTCATCAAGGACTTCCATGAGGGAAGTGAATAAATTAGATATAAGCAGGATAGTCTGCAGGATTTCAAATGTTAAAGGATTCTATAATTGATTGTGAAAATATTAATGATCATATAATTAATACTTTGTTCAAATAAATCAAGGTTGTTAAGACCTTGAAGGGCCACAACTGGTGAGAGGTTCTATGCTGATTTCAAAGGACCAACTGTAGGAAGAGTTCAACATCATCAAAACACCTTGAGCCAATGGGTTCAATGGTCTTAATGATTTCCCAAAAGAGGAAATCAAGAGATGACCAATTATATTTTTTAATGATAATTAAGATCACCTACCAATTATCAATGAAGACATAATTGTTCCTCCCATAAAGGAGTACATTAATGATTGGATTAAAAGATCATTAACTAAAATTGTTAATCTTGAATAAGTACCCAAAGCAGTTACATTAACAAACATTTGAAGCCAACATATCGATGTTACAAAAAGAGAGAGGATTCATTCCATCTGACATTCTTTTGCAATTTTGTGTCTTGTATTTTATTTGAAGCAATTTCGCCTCTATTTTTTTTTTCATCCTAGTCTCTAACCATCCCTCTTTATGAATTGTGTTGTTTAGTTGCAAAGTTTATCTTTGATTGTAATTCTTTTCTTTCTTCCAAGTTATTATACTATCTATTCGGTCCACGAGAGCCCCATCTCAATCCCTCCATAATGAATGAATTCAATTTCCATTAAGTGTCAAGAATTTTATGGAGTGCTTAAATAGAGACACTCTATTTGAACTTAAATTCCAATTTTTAGTATTTTTTACTCACATAGAGAGATATTTTAGGAGTGCATGACATTTGTAATTTCACAAAATTTTATTAAGCATGGGATCTATGAATGTTATGCTATGAATCTCATGATCTTGAATGAATGAAGTCATTTAAATCCCTTTGAAATACCTAGACCATCTCTTTTATATTATGTATGTGAAAATTGCTTCAAATGTGTCTTCCTCATTATGTGTGAATGGATGGATATGATGGAATGAATCATTTGTCGATTTGGTTTATCTTGGGTGGTTGGGAGGAATGATTGTTTATTTATTTTTAACAAAGTTAGTTATAGTATATTCATTACAAAAAAATGGGAGAGAAACTCCCGAGTACATACGGATTGAACAAATTAGGGAGGATAGAGAGGCAAAAATCCCAGATCCTTCATTTCCAGCTTTTACGTATAGATCATAGATTCCAAATTTTCCAACTACATTTAACTTAATTTTTTTACAAACTGCTGTAGGAGCGAGATACATTTGTTGCATATCTAATTTAAAGAGAGAGTAAAGTGCCGATACATAGGTTGATTTTTATTGATGAGAGAAACAAGTATTGTTGGTTCCTGACACTGATTGCTCCTTTTATTATTTATTAATGGACCTCTCCTCATTCTACTGATTCTTTTTGCCACACTCCATCAAATTCGATTTTTCTCCTGGTTTCTTGGCCACCATGTCTTGCAAGGTTTGGAGTTCATTCTCAAGATGTGCACATCAGTTTTTGAGCTTCTCATTGGATTCCGATGTTCATTGCAATGGTAGTTAATATATCCCATCTATGTTCTACTTTTATCTTTCCACTGGTTATGTCGAGCTCGAATATGCTCCAAGACCACTTTGAGTGATTTGCAATGCAGGCATGACCAGGATGGATCCATGCAGGAGGACGCGAGGAATCAGAAGGAACAGGGGGAAAATAGAGGATAGGAAGGATGAAGTGTAGCTGAAGGGTAGGGGGAATAAACTAGAAGCACAAAGAGAATCATGGGGACTACTCTGCTGGAAAGAAGGAGATGAACATGAGCTAGGAGGAGAGAAGATGATAGTTGTGCGAAGAGGGGAAGAAGACGAGGATAATTTAAGGAGAGGAGGAGCCAATTGAGGAACTTGTGAAAGAAAAAAGTCATCATGTTAGTGGCATTGAAATGTGCAGAAGTCAAAGGAGCGAAATCGATAAAGAACAAAAATATACATTAAGGATGGTGCTTTGACTGTTGAGGGATACAATGAGATAATGACATTGACAGGAAGTGAAAAGGAGGAGAGAAAGGAGTGATACTTTCTAAAAATGGGATGTACAAATGACAGGGAAGAGTTAAAGGATGAGTTAAGGGATGGATTTTGGAAAAACATCCTGATTAATTCTTGCTTCTCCTTGAGGTCTATCATAGGCTTTGTTTGCATACTCATCAACAATATTATTGTTCTCTCTAAGAACATGGAAATAAGATACCTTCCCTAAATTTTTTAGGTGGTGTTGGATTTTGGAGATAATTTGAGCAAGTTCAACATTTTTGGGCTTCGATTTCACAACCATTTGTTGAATGAGGATTGTTGAGTCCTCGATAATCATTAGGTTCATGAATTTTTGGTTGCTGAGGATTTGAGAACCCATTAGAAAACCATAAGCCTTCGCTTTGTTATTTGAGTTGATGCCAAGGTCCCACTCAAAGGAGGCTGTGTTTGCACTCAAATGGTCAATGATATAACCTCATGCTCATGCTTGACCTGGATCAGACTTAAAGGCTCCATTGAAAAAGAGGCATGGTCTATTGACTAATTTTAACCAAGATGAAAAATCCCTTTCATTCAAGCGTATCCTCCAGTCATTGGGCTTAGAAGGAGTAATTCTGGGAGGGAAATTCGTAATTGAAGTTCGATCCAACACAAATTTAAACCAAATTTTCTCTTCATGTTGGAGAAGGTTGTCATCCAAATTCTTTGTCCCTTTTGCTGATATGAATTCCATTTCCAGACTCCAAGTTTTGGCCAAGATTTTTCTTGTTTTTGGCTTTATGCTTTGAAATGTGAGCTTTTTCCTAGCTAGCCATATCTTCCATCATAAGAATTATGGAAGACATATCCAAAATCTCTTTATCATATTCTTGTTTTTGAGAGAGTAGGGGTAACTTCTATTCCAATTTGCAAAGAAATCTAATAAAACGAGATTTGAGTTGATGTGGACCTTGAATGGATTGACTAAAATTTTCCAGTATTCTGTAGAGAATTTGTAACTGATGAAGATATGTTGTATGGTTTCTTCTGCTCTATGGAATAGGGGGCATCTGGAGGGACCATGAATGGTTTTTTTCCTAATATTTTCTATAGGTAGGATTTTGACTTTAAGCATAGTCCACATAATTTTTTTATTTTATTTTAGGAAGGCTCTCAATCTTCCAAACTGATTTCCAAAGAGGCCATTCAGGGTGAAAATAGACTTCTTGTAGCTTTGCATAACCCGATTTGACTGAGAATTACCCACATTTTGGGTTCCATTTGAATTTATCTTGCTGACCAAAACTAATTGGAATTGCTCCCTTAAGATGAGAGAGAAGCAAATTCCATTGATTGTTGAGATCAAGAGGTAAGGCTAGGGGATTCCAAGCATCCCAAGAGTTATCTTATTGATTCTAGCGTGAGATATGGTTGAGAGAATAAATGCCTCTACTTATCATCCATGTCTTGAGAGGAAGAATACCTTGAAGGTCAGAGAGAGGGGCATTGTCCAGGATGCTGCCACTCCATATATTTATATCTTGCCCTCCACTTGAGATTCTAGAAGTATTTTCTTTAACTAAGGGCATAATTTTTTTGCAAAGCTTCCAAATTTGAGTACAGGGTCTAATGGGAAGATTTGTTGTAAGGAGATACTATCGGGAGGAATTCAAATATTTTGTCTCTAAAACTTGTTTCCACTAAGTGGATTCACTTGAGATAAATCTCCAAACAAGATTAACTCGAAAGGTAGTGTTCATTAGACTAGGAAGTCGAATAGAAGTGCCTCCCTTCTCATAAGGAGTTGTAGCTTGTTTCCAACTGATGAGGCTGAACTTCTTGGTCTCTGTTTTTCCCCCTTGCCATAAGAAGTTTCTTATAATTAATTCTAATTGTTTTTGAATTCTTGTTGGAGCTTGAGTGACAACAAATTGGTATAATGGAAGGGATGATAGAACAAATTTAATCAGAATTATTCTCCTCGCTAAATTGAGCTAGAGAATACCCCAGTTTTTCATTTTATTTTTCATTTTGACTACAGAAGAATACAGGATCTCAAACTTCACCACCTCTTTTGAAATAGGCAAACCTAAGTGTTTGAAGTGGGACCACTTTGTTTTGAAGGGTACTCCGAAAATTTGAGAAATGCGCTATAGTATTCTTGCATGGGTGTTCCATCCATATATGATTCTCTTTGTATTATTTATGAGACCTCTGGAGGCCTCCAAAAATCTATCCAAAATTATTTTGAATCTTTTTTCCACAATACATGAAGCTCCCCCCATAAGTAAAGTATCATCGGAAAATTAGGAGTGATTTATGCTCTTGACTCCTCTGCTGAAAAAGATGCCAGTGATGGAGCCACTCTGCATGCTATGCTCAAGCTTTCTTCTCAAAGATTCTGCCATGATGATGTAGAGGAAAGGAGATAGGGGGCATACTTTCCTAAGACCTCTTAAACTTTGAAAGAAACTCCCTGGTCTTCCATTAATTCGGGGGGAAATCCAAGGACCTTTAATGCAAGATTTTATAAGATCTATGAAATCAAAGGGAAACCCAAAATTTTGCAGGACAATGACAAGGAAGGGGTGGCTAACTCTATCAAATGCATTGGCCATATCGAGTTTCAAAAATGAAGCCTTCCTCTTTTCTAGATAAGCTGGAACAGATAACTTCTTGTACAAGAAAAATGTTGTCGACAATTTGTCTATTTGGAACAAAACCTCCTTGGTTTTCAGAAATCAGAATGGGGAGGATGTTTTTTAGCCTATTTGCTAAAATATTCGAGATGATTTTGTAGGATGAATTGCACAGAGAAATAGGTTTGAAGCGATGAAAAGAGGAGGGCCTAGATTCTTTAGGGATAAGAGCCAAAAAGGTGGAATTGGTGTTGCCTCATATTTTCATTTTTTCCGAAGACCCATCTAATAATTTTTAGAAGATCTTTCTTTATGAGCAATCAGAATGAGCAGAAGAAGGCAATGGAGAAACTATCGGGCCCTAGAGCTTTATCAGGATGAATATTCCATACTGCGGATTGTAGTTCCTCTTCTTTTACTTGTTTGGAAAGTGTTATATACCTAGGGGGGATAATATGGGGTACAAAGGGAGTAGCCAAGGGAATAATGTAATAATGGGATGGGCCATAGTAATAAATAAGGTGGTTAAACCGTATCATGTAAGAGACCACAAGTAGTTAGTAATAATGTAATGGGCCCATGGTATTAGATAGATGGTATTGAGGGAACCATGGTAATAACCCCATGGTATTGGTATGGTATGAGGCCTATATAGATGCTAGAGAACTCCACATTGAGAGATGTCAAGGAATATTGTATGAACAGGCATATGGCTTGTGGAGTGCTCTCCTTCCTTAAGGAGTGAATGTATGGTGTTGCCCTACCCTAAGGGTTTGATATTAATAAAGAAGCATTTCTATATTCAGATCTTCTTATTCTTGGGTTTATCTCTATTATCTTATATTTTCATATCAGATATATAACAAGCTGATACCACTTGTTATAGCTCTAATACCACTTGTTATAGAGCTGACCCAGAAAATATATGAGAATAGAAATAAACCCAAGAATAACAAGATCTGAATCTAATAGAAATGCTTCTTTATTGATCAAAACCCTTAAGGTAGGGCAACACCATACATTCACTCCTTAAGGAAGGAGAACACTACACAAGCCATATGCCTGTTCATACAATAATTCCTTGACACCTCTCAATGTGGAGTCTCTAGCCTCTATATAGGTCTCAAACATACAATACCATGGGTCATTACCATGGTTCCCTCAATACCATCTATCTAATACCATGGGCCCATAACATTATTACTAATTACTTGTGGTCCCTTACATGATACGGGTTAACCACCTTATTTATTACTATGGCCCATCCCATTATTACATTATTCCCTTGGGTACCTCCCTTTGTACCCCATATTATCCCCCCCATGTATATAAAAGAAACATCATAATTTGCCTCTTCTACAACTAATTTAGGAATGTGTCTAATAAAGTTTTCATAGTTGGAGTTTCCTATATCAACAGAAAGAAAGCTTTTGAAATGCTGGTATGCTTCCTTTTTTTTTTTTCTTCTTGCCCCTTTATTTCGACTTCCCCTTCTACCATGATTGACTCAATACGGTTTTTGACCCTTCTCATTTTGGTGGTGTAGTGGAAGAAGGAAGTATTCTTATCTCCAGCCTGTATCCATAAGTTCCTGGATTTTAAACTCTAGGATTCTTCCTCACTTCTATTATTTTTATATATTTCCCAGTATATTTATTTTTCTTTCATTTTACAACCACCCTCCAAAATTTTTCCTTAGCTTCATTTTGGAGCCTCCCTACCAACCTTTCACAACAACATGCCTTGTCTTGTCAAGTACACAAGCTTCAGTGATTTTCTTTCAGAATGACAACCTATCCATCAAAGCATGTTGCATCCCCCTCATAGGTTGTTTCACCAGACTTGGTCCAGTTGCAGGTTGAGCATCTCCCTCAAGAAATTGCGCAATTCTAGAGGGGAACCAGCCTTCCCTCTAGAAATTGCGCAATTCTGTCTGGCAGCCTGCTGGGCTCCAGAATTGCACAAATCTGTCTGTCACTGTTCACTGAGAAAATTGTGCAATTTCTCCCAGCAGGGTTGCTTAGCCCAGAAATTGTACAATTTTGGGAAGCAGTCAGTTTCCCTACCTACAAATTGTGCAATCCCTCTAGGCATCTAGCCTAGCTCCCTCCCAGAAACACATATTTTTCCTCCCAGCTGAGAAGATTGTTGCATGTGCAGTTGAGTTGACCGGTTCCCTCCTGGACCGAGCAAAACTGATTTGCATGCATGGGCTACTCCTCCCAAGGCAACATGTAAAGGCATCCCTTGATTCAGGGATATATTTTTAGCATTTGGAGGTTACATCCAAGGATCATCTCAGAAACCTCCCTCCAAGTGTCGCTTTTCCTAGATTTGTGGCATGCACGTCACAACCTTGATCTTATCAAAACTCATCAACTGCACACTACAGAGCTCATTCCTCACATTGACCTTGTAGCTCTGGTATCCCACATTGTATCTAGGAGCCGTCAGCACATTCATCTCAACTGTCTTAGGGTAAGCCCGCTACTCATGACTTGCACTGCGTTTTTGTCGCTTTTTGTGTTTCTTTTCGTGTGAGTGTTTTCTGCTTGATTTTAGTGAGCGCTTGCTATCGTTTGCATGCATACTAGCTTGTACTAGCACCATTTCAGTTTTCGTTTGCATCTCACTGCTATCACATGCATGACATTTTTTTACACAGACAATAGCCATTGTGGTGACTTGCTTCACACACATGCATGTTTTCCCATTTTCTAAATCCTACAATTGTTTTTTGCATGAATGGTCATTCACTCTCATTTGCACTCATCTCACCATGCATTCAAACTTCTTATGTTTTTATTCACCTGTCACCCGGACTGGGCTGCCTTGGCCCATACCGTGCCTTTCCTAGCTATCAATGCACATTTATGGAAGCGAAGGCTCTGCCTTCCCTCTAGAAATTTCACAAGTCTAGCCAGGAACTGACCTCCAGGCTTGCATTACACAATTTTTGGAGGCAGTGTCCCGCTGGCCCCAAAAACTGCATAATGCAGTTTGTTGGTCGCAAGTCGTTGCTGACTGAAATTGCGCATTGCACAGTTTTAGTCCTGAGCAGGACAGGTTGGACTATGCATTGAAAATTTCCAGCATTCAGTCAACCTCCTGACAACTCAGAATGTGCCTTGCGCAGTTTTGGCAGTCAGTCTCCTGACCTCCTGACGGAAATTGCGCAACCTTCATGATCAGTGACACAGGTATGTTGCAAGTCAGTTCTCAAGTTCGTTTTGGTTTTTGACTGACAAATTTCTTGCCATGAGTGTTTCCATGTCTCCAGGTATCCCAAGTGTTCATCTGCCTCTTAGTAGCATAGGTACAATGGTTTCCAGGAGAGCAGAGTTGAAGACACCATTCAGAGCACAGTTGGGGATGCACTTGATCAAGTGTCTATGAACTTGCCTACCCGTGAAGACATCAAGTTGTTCGTAGACAAGGACATCAAGATATGAAGTGACAACATCACAACAAGCAACACCATCAACATTAGTTGAAGGCAACATACCAGATGCAACGAACGCAAGAGGAAGGTTGTTAACAACATAGAGGCAGAACAAAGTCGCAAGCTCAGCCAGATCCACTTGTGATTAAAGAAACTTTAGGGACTCAGGCTATGAGGTGACGGTGTGACATGAAGATTGCGTGAAGACAGAGAACAAAATAGAGAAGGAATTTCATGTGTTGAAGCAGCAACTCAAGGAAGAACCAGAGCTGCATAGATGAGAGGATGAGTTGCAGCAGGAATAGGTACAATAGCGGGCACAACATGCACTCACGGATGAAATTGCACCCGTACAAGTTATATATCCATCCCCGCAGGTTACACGAAGCAAACATGGTTAGTAGTGTTGTTGATCACATGCAAGGGAATTCAACAACATGCATGTCATTGTGCGCACGCATGCGATATAATCCATTTGGCACACTCACCGAGGCAAAGATAAGAAGTGAGTCTGATTGGAGCTGAAAATGCAGTTGACAGTTGATGCGCATGACCACCAACACACATTGGAATATCAGCACAGACATTATGCATCAGTGTGTTGTTGGTTCGGTTGCACCCAAGAAGACCATGCACATGTTAGCAGACGAGTTGGATGGCAGAGCCACACCAATGCACCGGGATGCAACGGAGGAAAGAGTTCGCTTTGGCAAGATGTCACCATGGAGCGCATGTACACCATCATGGACGACCAAGCTTGGCATCAGCTCACCACCTTCACCATCATAAGCATGCCAAAGAGTTGGTCTCATCACAATGAACCGAGTGTCAGTGATGTCTTGCATGGCTTTCTCAAGCCATTTTGTCTCACATGGGCACATGTGCATTGTAATTTAATGTCTTGTCAAGTGGAAGTTCAAGTGTTGATAGTTAGATGTAACAGTCATAGAGTAGATGAAGAGTCATGAGGGTATATGCATTGTCACAAAGGGGAATGTCAAGGGTCACCCCACCCTTTGCTATAAATAGAACCTCATAACTCATTATAAAGGATTTTGGTCAGCCAAGCTTCCGATAGGACTATCTTAGAGAAAGTTTGGATAGTATTATAACGAGCCTTGACTTCTCCACTACATAGAGCTAGTACATATCTTTGGAGGAGCAGGCGATTGTGGCTGTAACGTTCTGTTGTCGGAACTAGTGGTTGAACATGGATGTATTGTGTGATTGAAACTTACACTTCTTAATATAACAAAGCCAACACGTTTCATGCATATGTTTTATTGTATTCTATGCAATATGGTTTACTCTAAATGATATATATTTGTTTTCTTACACATGCATGTATGGACTATTCTATATAAGTATGTATGAATCTTTCTGAAATGTGTTGTTGATTTAACCATCACTTTGGATTGCTCGCTAACTTTCTTTCCAGCTTGTGATGCACCTTCGCTCGTGTGTTCCCTTCCAAGCTGCGTACTATTACAGGCTTCCAAGGGGCGCACTAACTTCACAATCAATGTGTTAGAACCTCTCATGCACCTTCCTTGACTTACTGCAGCTTTCACACCCTTGCTACCAATAGGGACATCTTACTTGTGTCTGTGCAAAATTGCGATCAAGGCATTACCGTATGATCCATTGTTGGGACTCCTACACCAAACGGTTTGAGGTCTAATTGGGACTTCTTACCGGGGAGATCCTCTTACATGTTGGCGGGTCCAACACCGTCAACATTTTGGTGCTAGAAGGAGGGCCAGATGACAAGCTAAGTCCTCACATCTACTTTGAATCTTTACATATCTATCATGAATAACTATAGAGTTGCTCTTCCGAAGTGTATGTCTTATGGAAACGACTTCATTATCTCGGAAAAGCTCTCAGATAACTCGTCATATAAAACATTTGATGGTGGAGGCCACGTAGCCTTGGTTAGGCACACAGTCGGCGTTATAGACATGGAATCTTTGAAGAGTACATGACTTGCGCACTGTTTGTCTACACGCTTCAAGGGCACCCCGTGCACTAGTGTGCCACGCTTCCCAAAAAATATATTCATTCTCTTGCTCATCTGGTTGCAGAGATAGACCGTGCTTTCAATCACTTTAACCATAAAGCACTCGATCAAGAAATTACGAAATTACGAAAAGCACTCGATGAATCCATTGATCAATTTTACACATGCTTTTGTAATCTTGCATATCAATTTCCCAAAGATGAAATTGATTGGGAATTTCTTTATGGAATATTTGAGTATATTCTTCACATATCCGAACCCCCGCTCAACAATCCTTGGTGATGGAGCTGCGCACTTTTAGGCAGGCACAGTTTCTGTCACAATTGATTGTCTGCCTTCACCTCCTCAAACAACTCCACCACTGTGGAGTGACGTGGGAGATCATGCACACACATCTGTTGAACTGTCACATCCTCCCACCCCACCTGCTCTTGATATCTATGCATATTTGGCTTGCAAGCTTGTTGGTTGTCACATGGATTCATTCCCTTAACCTCCGTCCCCACGTTCTATGATCCTCTAGATTGTACTGTCTTGTGTTTTCCCATTTTGGACTCCTCACTTATTGTGAATGAGGATCAAGTTGTCGACGAAGGTGGTGTTATGCAGCCAACCCGTGCCATCATTCATGATGAGTGTGTGTGGGAATTTAAATAAGAACCCACAGTGAAGGATGACTCCCTTCCAACACGCTTCATTCATTTTATCCTGACATCCCTTGTGATTCTGCCACTACTGGTTTCTCTTGTGAAAATCCATTTCCGGATGTTTCTACTTTTGATCATTCGCAAGACACGGCATATGTCAGTCTGTCATCACAGTGCGGAGAGGACACATCTTCCTTCGAAAATCTGTCTAATTTGTCATTTATCGTTTCTGAAAACACAGAGGGTGAACATTTTTGCTTCTCATCTACCCCTCTACCCAGTTCATCAAATCATGAGGATTCCGCCAAACATCCTGAATTTTCTGATCTTGGTTGTCGTGATCTCTCCACTTCTTAATCTAATCACGATGTTGATTCAATCATTGTTAATCTGTCTAGGACACTGGTCTACGATGATCTATATGTCAACGAAGTCGAAACTACGCAAACTGTCGAGGCACTTAAGCTCGAGCTGATAGTTATGTCAGGCCCTTGCTGTCCCGAGGTTGGTTTTGCTTCTAGTCAGGAAATTGTTGAAACACTCAAGGCTCCTCATCACTCTCCGCTTTGCATTGAAGATCAACCAAACACCCAGATTTCACTTCTTCCACTTGAACTACATAATCCCATTGCTCATGCACTGGGGGAATCTTACACAACAAGCATACATGCACAACATAAGTGGTCTACCTTTCTCACGTTTGATTGCATGTCATAGTCAAGAGAATGCATACACTGAACATCTGCACGTAGTGTAGCACACCACCATGGAAGCTCCACAGAGTGCATGTCATGAGCTTTCACTCATCTTTGTTCTGTGGTTTCTTGTAAGCTCAGAGTGTGTCTACCTTCATTGTTGTATATTTCATTCTTGCTGGTTTGTGCAACCGTGATGTTTGCAAACTGTGCCTTCACCAACATGGGTCAACCAATGCACCAGTGGCTGCATTGGAAGTATCACTTCACATGAGATGACCCATGCACAATTAGCTTAAGAATAGGAGTAGTGTTTGCTTTTGCTTTGTTTGCTTGCATATATGTTTGCTTCTTACCTTGCATGTTTGTTTGCTTGCATGCTTGATCTCTTATCACTTTTCTTATGCATTTACTTCTGCTTTTATTTTGCTTTTTTGTTTGTATGCTTGTTTAGGTTCATAGGCTAGCTTCGCATGAACCATGTGCAAATCTTGAAACAAGCTGGGTAAAGTACAAGAGGACTTGTGCAGTTATCAATACTTGGTTATCTGTCATCTTGCCTCTTATGTAATAACTTGCTGTCTTCAGTCCATGATACATCAATGGAAAATACGTATTGTTCAAAGTGAACCTTGGTGAAAACACAATGCTTGCGTGCTAACTAGTATCACCTACTCTAGTAAGTTGTTTTTGGGTTTATCCTTGTCAGCTCAGTCAAGTAGAGTAAGGTGAGGGGGAAAACCTTAACAAGCACATAAGAGGTATACATAAACTACTTCTCTGAAGGAACAAACTCTTCTACTCTCAATAAGTCGGGATCCCTCTTCCGCCTCTGAAATGAATAAGTGCTATGCACAGTTATGAAGATGAAAAAGTGAAAAAAGTTTGAAAAATTGGAAAATGAATAAGGCAAAAGAAGAGAAAGGCTTCCTGCGCAGAGAGGTAACGAAAGTAACTCCACTGGGGTACTGACCAGGTTTGCTGCCAGCGGAGCCATGCTTGTGTTCCTGCGTGACTCCGCCAGGGTACTGTCCAGGCTCGCTGGCAGTGGAGCAACACCAGAGATGAAACTAAGACTTTGACGACTATACTGGTTGTGCATCATATACTCCTCCACCCCAATCGAAACAACTGTGTTGGCTTGGCTTGGAATGTGTGTCGACCGACCAAGGGCTTGGCAGATGCTACATTTTACAATCAAGCAGTGTGGAAACCAAGATGAATTGAGAACTGAACAATACTTCCATAGGTGTTAGAATTGATTTTCACAAGCAAGGTCCATTCAGAGAGCTCAAGTTCTACCAGTGTGTCACCAAGTGTTGTAGCGGTTACAACCACCCTCCAAAATTTTTCCTTAGCTTTGTTTTGAAGCCTCCCTACTAACCTTTCACAGTAGCATGTCTTGTCTTGTCAAGTACACAAGCTTCAATGATTTTCTTGCAGAATGACAGCCTGTCTATCAAAGCTTGTTGCATCCCCCTCACAGGTTGTTTCATCAGACTTGGTACAGTTGTAGGCTGAGCTTCTCCCTCAAGAAATTGGCAATTTTGGAGGGGAACCAGCCTTCCCTCCTTAAATTGCGCAATTTTGTCTGGCAGCCCGCTGGGCTCCAAAATTGTGCAAATCATCCTATCACTTTTCACTGAGAAAGTTGCGCAATTCCTACCAGTAGGGCTACTCAGCCCATAAATTGTGTAATTCTAGGCAATAGTCAGCTGCTCTGCCTAGAAATTGCGCCAATCCCTTTGGGAAACCAACTCAGCTCCCTCCCAGAAATGTGCATTTTTTCCTCCCAGTTGAGTAGGCTGTTGCATGTGCATTTGAGTTGACCAGTTCCCTCTGGGACCAAGCAAAATTGATTTGCATGCATGGGTTGCTCTTCCCAAGGCAACATGCAAAAGCATCTCTTGATTCAGGGATCTATTTTTAGCAGTTAGAGGCTACATGCAAGGATCATCTCAGAAACCTCCCTCCGAGTGTTGCTTTTCCTAGATTTGTAGCATGCACGTCACAACCTCAATCTTATCAAAACTAATCAACTACACACTGCAGAGCTCATTCCTCACATCAACCTTGTAGCTCTGGAATCCCACATTGTATTTAGGAGTCGTCGACACATTCAACTCATTTGTCTTGGGGTAAGCCCACTGCTCATGACTTGCGCCATTTCTGTCGCTTTTTGTGTTTCTCTTTGTGTGAGTGTTGTCTGCTTGATTTCAGTGAGTGCTTGGTATTGTTTGCATGCATACTAGCTTGTACTAGCACCGTTTCAGTTTTTGTTTTCATCTCACTGGTTTCGCATGCATGACACTGTTTTGCACAGATGGTTGCCGTTGTGGTGACTCGCTTCACACACATGCATGCTTTCCCGTTTTCCGAATCTCGTCACTCTCATTTGCACTCATCTCACCATGCATTCAGACTTCTCATGTTTTTAGTTGCCCATTGGCCAGACTGAGCTGCCTTGGACGGACCGTGCCTTACCCGGCTAGCACTGCGCATTTTCGGAAGCGAAGGCTCTGCCTTCCCTCCAGAAATTGTGCAAGTCTAGCGAGACACTGACCTCCAAGCTTGCATTGCAAATTCTTGGAGGCAGTGTCCTGCTAGCCCCAGAAATTATCCAATGCAGTTTGTTGGTTGCATGTCATCACTGACTGAAATTGTGCATGTGCAGTTTCAGTCCTCAGCAGGCCAGGATGGACTATGCATTGCGCAGTGCCAATAGTCAGTCAACTTCTTGACATCCTGGATTGTGTCTTGCGCAGTTTTGGCAGTCAGTCTCCCGACCTCCCAATGGAAATTACACAACCTTCATGAGCAGTGACGTAGGTATGTTGCAAGTCGGTTCTCAAGTTCATTTTGGTTTTCGATTAATAGATTCCTTGCCATGAGTGTTGACATGTATCCAAGTATTGCAGGTGTTCATCTGCCTCTCAGCAACACATGTACAATGGTTTCCAGGAAAGTAGAGTCGAAGACATTGTTTAGAGCACACTTGGGGATGCAGTCGATCAAGTGTCTATGAACTTGCCTACTCGCGAAGACATCAAGTGTTCACAGAAAAAGACATCAAGATATGATGACAACAACATCACATCAAGCAGCACCATCAACGACAGCAGAAGGCAACATAAGGATGCAATGAACACAAGAGGAAGGTTGTTAACAACACAAAGGCAGAAAAAATTCGCAAGCTCAGGCAGATCCACTTATGATAAAAGAAACTTTGGGGACTCAGGCTATGAGGTGACGGCGCGACATGAAGATCGTGTGAAGACAGAGAACGAAACAGAGAAGGAGTTTCATGTGATGAAGCAAAAACTCGAGGAAGAACAAGAGCTGCATAGATGAGAGGACGAGTTGCAATAGGAACAGGTACAATAGCCGACACAACATGCACTCACGGATGAAATTGCGTCGGTACAAGTTATTGATCCATCCCAGTAGCTGGCACAAAGTAGGCATAGTGAGCAATGTTGTTGATTGCATGCAAGGGAATTCAGCAACATGCATGTCATTGTGCACACACATGTGATCTAACCCATTTGGCACACTCAACGAGGCAAAGACAAGAAGCAAGTGTGACTGGAGCTGAACATGCAGTTGACAGTTGATGCGCATGACCACTAGCACACACTGGAAGCTCAACACAGACACTATGCATCAGTATGTTGCTGGTTCGGCCGCACCCAAGAAGACCATGCGCAATTTAGCATACAAGTTGGATGGAGGAGCCACACCAATCACCGAGATGCAACAGAGGCAAGAGTTCGCTTTAGTAAGATGTCACCATGGAGTGCATCCACACCATCACAGACGACCAAGCTTGGCATCAGCTCACCACCTTCACCATCACAAGCATGTCAAAGAGTTGGTCTCATCACAACGGGTCGAGTGTTAGTGATGTCTTGCATGGCTTTCTCAAGCCATTTTGTCTCACAGGGCACATGTGCATTGTAATGTAACGTCTTGTCAAGTGGAAGTTCAAGTGTCGATAGTTGGATGTAACAGTCATAGAGTAGATAAGTGTCATGAGGGTAGATGAACTGTCACAAAGGGGAATGTCAAGGGTCACCCCACCCTTTGCTATAAATAGAACCTCATAACTCATTGTAAAGGCTTTTGGTAAGCCAAGCTTCCGATAGGACTATCTTAGAGAAATCTTGGACAATATTGTAACGAGCCTTGGCTTCTCCACTGCGGAGAGCTAGTACATATCTTTGGAGGAGCAGGTAGTTGTGGCTGTAACATTCCACTGTCGGAACTAGTGGTTGGACATGGATGTATTGTATGAATGGAACTTACACTTATTAATATAACAGAGACAACATGTTTCATGCATATGTGGTATTTTATTCTATGCTATCTGGTTTACTCTAAACGATATATGTATTTGTTTGCTTACGCATGCATGTATTGACTATTCTGTATAAGTATGTATGAATCTTTTTGAAATGTGTTGTTGGTTTAACCATCACTTTGGATTGCTTGCTAACTTGCTTTCTAACTTGTGATGCATCTTCGCTCGTGTGTTCCCTTCCAAGTCGTGTATTATTACAGGTTTCCAAGGGGCACACTCACTTCATGCTCAGTGTGTTAAAACCTCTCATGCACCTTCCTTGACTTATTGTAGTTGTCACACCCTTGCTACAAACATGGACATCTTACTTGCTTCTGTGCGAAATCACGGTCGAGGCATTACTGTACGACCCACTGTTGGGACTCCTACACCAAACAGTGTAAGGTCTAATTGGGACTTCTTACAGGGGAGATCCCCTTACATGTTGGCGGGTCTAGCACCATCAACACCTCCCCTCCTAGGTTCAATTCTTGCAAGCGAGATATTGATTTCGCATGAGCCTTTTTTAATACAACCTAGAGCCCTACACAATATCTTATCCTTGCCCATGGGCTAGAGGATAGGGTTCTTGGTTACATAAAAAAAAATGATGGAATGAATAATGTATGAGATTATTATTTAATTATGTTTTGCTTATTTATTATTCTTTATTATTTGTTCCACTCACATGTATGAATGTGTTGAACCCTTAATCTATCCTTATTTGAGTTAAATGGAAAATTTTAGTGTAAAAGAGGAGTATCACCTCTATAAAAATGTAGAGGAAACTTTAATAATTCCTTGGGAGGCTGACTTTGGCCCCGTTGTGGTAAAAACACAACCCCCCATTAATGATTTGTTCACTTCAAATAATGGGGACCCTTCTATAAAAATTTTGGCTAAACACTTTTTAGGATTTTTATTTAGTTGATTATTCTACACGATTGTTGAATTTTCATTTTCTTTGGATTCTTGTTTTGATTGCTTTGTTAAAATCGATTTTTCATAAGCTTCCCATTGATGCTTGTTTTACCTCATTTAGACAACTAGTTTGTAAATGACACTCTTTTGAAGTCTAATCATTTATGTCGCCTCGGTTAAAAATGCATAAAATGTAAATATTCCATTTTTATAAATAATTAGTTCAATAAAGCACTTATTTTAAATATTAACCCCTAGTTAGTTATTACTAACGTTTTTCATTCTTTTACTTATATAGCCAAATCATGAAGCATTGAGATTTCAGTGATTTATTCCAATTTTCAAAATAGATCACTAATCTTGAAAACCCAAATATCAAAGTAGCTGTAATTTATATATATTTTTTTATTTTTTATCAAAATGGTTGTAGTTTAGATAAGATAAATGCATGGTAAATAATTTCATAATTTAATTAAACACTAATTAAAATAAAACTAAAATAAAAATTGATATTTGATATTAAATATTAATTAATTAATTTATTAAAAAAAATTTAATATAAAAAAATAAAAAATATATTACATCGCATCGCATATTCTTAGTGCAACATTTTTAACAAAACTTCGATGATCTTCCAATGACCGATATGCGATGAAGCTTAAAAACATTAAGTATACTTTTCATATGATTTGTTTTTAAGTTTTAAGCTTTCCATCTTATGTGTGAGTGATGAATACTATGAGTGAGTGAAGTAAGGTAGGTTAGTTTATTTTATATTAGTTTTAATATTTATTAATTTAAATAATAAATTTTATTATTAATTTAAATATAAATTTATTAATTAAATTAAATTAAATTTAAATATTAAATTAAATATTAATATTTAAATTTATTTAGATTAATATTAATGAGTTATAAATAGTTAATTATGTTAATTAATTAGATTAATATTAATTAATAATATTTTATTAAATAATTAGTTTAATTTATGATTAATAATTAAATGAAAATTAATTATAAGTTAATTAGAATATTAATTTAGAATTAAATTTCTAATTAAAATCTTGATTTTTTAAGTTTAGCAACAAAATTTCCAAAATTGTGCCACATTCGACTCATCAACTTTGGAAGCTCATAGATTGAGTTTTGCTTGGCCAAATGAGGCTCAGGATGGCTCATTGGAAAGATAAAATCAAGGAGAACATTTTTGAGAAGATTTATCTAATAGATTTGGTCATTTATTGGGTCAAAAACCAGGGAGAATTCAAGCTCCAAATTTTAAAAACAAAATCAATTTTCTGAGTTTTATTTTCTGTATTTTCATTTGTCCAAGCCTCTTCTGGATACAGATCCATTCGTCAATGATATCCTTGGCCAATTAAACCATCTCGAGTATCAATAAAGAGCTTATATTTTATTTTCAATTATTTAATTAAATTGCATTTGATTTGAATTTGTTTTAATGAGAGAAATAATATTTTGATTTTATTGTTGCATCTTAATTCATTTTGATTTCTTTTTGTAGGAAAAGAGTAGAAGAGGTATGGAGAAAAATATCTCAATCAATGAGAATGCTCCAGCAATTAAAGATGAGAATTTTGAGTAAATAAAATTGATTGGACAATTTTTTCTTCAACAAACTTCCCTCTCAAGAATTCCTTTGCAAATATTATAAATAGTAGATTGTAGAATGTAATAAGGGCTGCTCCCCTCTGCAATTTTAGACTTATAAAAGCACTTATGTAATATGAATTTAGAGTTGTAGGAGGGAGGAGAGAAAATCTCAGATCTGAGGATTATTGAGAATTCTTCCTTTGTATCTTGAATTATGTATGATGGGCAGAGTTTGCACTACTGTGGCTTTAGTTTTGAAGACAGAGGTTCAAGAAATGTAAAGGATTGTTGGAGACCAAGGTCAGAGAAATGGATGCAATAAATTGACATTTCTAATACTACTGTTTCAAATATCAGTTTCATTTTTATGATAACAGGAATGCGTCATTTTATTCATGTTTGTGCACTTTTGTTATGGGTAATTTGTTTCAATATTGTTATTATGTATCTTTGTTCTTTTGAATTAAATTATGATTTCTGAGAAACTATTTACTTAGAAATCTGTCTTACAAAACTGATTTATTAAATAGTGATGTGTTATGAACTATTTTTACATATTATTATTTAATTATTAGATTTACTGATTCGACAATCAATATCATTTTTGTGAATTTCTTCCCGAGTGTTGTTGATTGATTATTTTAGTCAAGAGGTCTCAATAGGATGTGTTTTGGTATCCATAATGTCCGTTAATTGAACTACTTCATTAACTTGATATTTATTATAAACAAGACATATTTAAATCCCAATATTTTAAATATATTGCTCTTAGTTGGGTTAGATCTATATCTGCCTAATTGAGATAGGATTAAGATAGTTCCTTTTGCTTGCATCTTAGAATAAGTTTGCATTTATATTAAAGCTCTACATTCTTTTAAGTCCTCTTCTCAAAGAGGCAAAATTTTAGTTGTGGTTTGGCTGAACCCAATTCATCTTAAGGGTCATTCTCTTGCCTTATCAGCAAGAAGAAGTGATCTGATATCCCTATCTATTAGTAGTTAAAGATACATCATAAACCAATAGTGATAGGGATAAGGTAACTGGACCTAGTTAAACCAGTTGGAGTCACTAATCCAAACGGAAAAGGAGCTGCTTTAAGGTCTGGAGTGGGTGGTTATCCCCATTGTTGTTGCAACGATTTTTTGGGCATCAACAGGCCCTAAACAAGAAAATACATCAATGATTTCCTTTGACGGGATTTAAAAAGTCTAAAGTAAGACTCCTTTAAGGAGGGGCTTTAGAAGGGAAGATTAACTTAAGTGAAAAGAGAAAGATCCCCAATTTCAATAAGATGCAATCATGCAAACCAAAGAGAAAGATGATATACCCAAATCATAGCCAAAAACAAGAACGAACCTATAGCGTCACCTCCTTAAGAGGGGAGGAATATGAAGAGGGAAACCTAACCTTAATCCAAGACTGTGTACAATCAAAATAGAAAAAATTAGAAAAGTAAAAAATATGTACAAAAGTTAAAGTTACCGAAAGATAAAAAGTTAAAATGTGATGAGGAATAACATATTTATACCAAAACAGTTGGTAGAAGTTGTAATACTATTAACCCACAAGAATAAATGGTGGGTAGTTACATTCTTTTATCCAAAATTAAAGTTTATATCCTTTAAACCATACAAATTGAAAGATAAATTATTGGTGTGTAAAAAAAAGGGCCTATGATCCATGATTTGTAGGTTTATGAGAATTGCAAGATAAAATTGCAAATGTGCTATAAAATGACTAATCAAAATCACACTTATAAGGAGCTAAGTATGCAATAAATAAGAAGAAATAATTAAAAAATATTCCCACAAAAGACAAGATGCAACCTTGTTCCTAAGAGGTGATCTAGAGCCGGTGATCTGGAGCCATGAGAAGCATCGTTTGGGCCAAAATGAATACAAGGCTACATTAAAAGTGGTCAAATCAATTAAAGGTGGACCAAAATTAGGGGCAAATGTGGCTAGAACGGTCAATCATCAAACAAAAGGTGCAAGAATCAAGAAGTTTGAATAACTAATAGGTGCAGATAGCCATTATCACCTCGCTCTGAGCCTATCTTACTTCAGGTTGATATGTTACAACCGCATGGGAGCTTCACCAAATCATCTCAGATATTTAATAACATATTTAATTCAATAAGGGCAAGTAATGTGTCGTTATCCTAAAAAGAATCAAACAAAAAAAAGTGGCATGCATGAAAAATGACGTACACCATAGATGTATTTAAAATAAAACTGAAGAAAAATATATTTTTGTTGTTCCACGCTAAGCTAAAATAATGCATGACAACAAACAAATTACACTCAAAGTTGCCATAAACACGATAAAATTGATTTGATAAATGCTTGCTTATAGTGAGTATGCATCAATGCAAACCTAGATGAAAAGTTGTTGGGTAAAAACAATGACGAACGTCACGTAAACACATAAAAAGTGATGCATTAAATGCTCACTAAAAGTGGCCATGCAAACCAACGCAAACTAAGATGAAAAATTGCTAGTAATTTTGTATAAATAGTGATGAACGCCAAGCTAATTTTCGTTGTTTTTTGTGGGGAAAGTGATAGTTAAGTTTCATTGTTTTTTTGGAAAGTGATAGTTAAATGTTATTTTGGGTTTGCTGCAATTTAATGATTATTTTTTTTTGTTTTTTTTGTTTTTGTTTTTGTTTTTTGTTTTTTGTTTTTTGTTTTTTTTGTTTTTTATTTATTTATTTTGAAAGTTAAGAAATTTCAATCACATTTTGAAAAAATATGGTAGAGATTTTTGTAAATCCAAGTAAAAGCTGTCAAACTTCATAATTTTAGGTGTTTTAGAGATTTTCGATTGTGCTGAATCTATTTCCACCGTAAAAAACATGATTCAAACATGACATCTACAAGATTTTTTGAAATGTTTTTATGTAATTGAATATAAGTAATAGTGGTTAAAAGAGTAGCTAAAGTATTTTTTATTATAGGAAGAACAAGTTCACGGATGATTAAAAGCGCAACCAGTTTCAAAGATATTAAGGAAGCCAATATTCTTCAACTTCTACACATCACATAGGATTGACATTGACCACAACATTGAATGTTATGTCATTCAAATAGTACCCACGCTATACTATTAGTTCTCAATTAATAACTCCCTAAGAGAAATGAAGCAAGGAGGGAAGAAAATGCATTCATGGTCTTCCTCCATTGCATGTACAATGATTTATAAAGACAAAAGAAACCATGTAAGATTAGAGATTTAGATGTATAGTATGATCAAGGATAAAACCAAATTCAATTGTTTGTAATAGAAATCCAAAAATACTCCAAGTGAAGTGCTCCAAAAAAATGCAATGATTGACCCTCATAAAACCATAAAAAAGTCTCTAGGACCATACCTTAGCTCTAAATTAGATGATGTGATGAAGATAGGACAAAGGCTTGCCAAATATAATCCTCCTAGAAGACCGCCTTTTCTAAGTATAACATTTGGCCTACAATAAAACTCTTACATACCAAGAATAACTCCACAAAAAGTGCTCTATCACTACATGGAAAACACAACATAGTGGAGGTTTTTGCGAATATTTTTAGTATTACAAGATTGGAAAAATTAGCAAAAAAAACCTCTGCTAAGGCCTCTAATATTGATAGAATATGTTTTAAAAGATTTTCAATATAGCTAAAAATATGGGTTTCTAGAGGTTTTAATAGAGGTTTTTTTGTTGGTGTACTTATCTTGATAATGTGCAACACTTTGCTTAAATCTATACAATATGCACCATTGTGCTAAAAATTGATATGCACTAAGGATTCAATATATATAATATGCATCATTACATGCTATTTAGTTTTGAAGCCATGGTGCATATTTTAGATATTGAGAGCATCGAGGCACTTCTATCTATAATACACATTCACGCACCAATATTTGATATGCATGATATCTTTAAAAATACATGATACTTACTAGTGTACGCTATATATTATTAAACCCTTGGTGCATATTATATATGAAATATCACTTGCGTAAATATTACCTTGCACATTGTAATGACATATTATGGTTATACCAATAGTATTGGAAATGGTAATGGTACCATTGAAGAGAGTGATGTTTTTGTTGTTAATAGGAGCACTAGTGCTTTAATAGAGGTAGACATACTTGTGCATAATAGACATTAAAACACACTAGTGTGTAAATATGTCTAAACTACACCATTTTTTTCCATATGTATACAATGCAATGATATGTTTTAATGTTGAAATTTTCCATATTGTGGGCATGTAAATGCATCTTCTTGGTCTTTTTACAAAATTTCAATTAACTATAAAATATTAAATATTTTAATAATAATATTGATTTTATATTTTAATGGTTGCATTTGGATATAATCGTTGCATCAATGTGTTGTATAGTTTAAACAAATATGTCAACTAATTACACCTATGTTCATTGTAATTATATAAATCATTAATATATTTAATCAGTAACACAACTTTTTACAACGTTAGACAATGCAATGGACTAAGCAGTCTATTTATTATAGACAAACAAGAGATCATTCATTATACAAAATGGAAAAATATAATAGTCCATGATAATCAAAATGTCAATAAATAATTGTTACAATTATTGATATTATGCTCTCATCTAATTGGGACAATGTATCCACATTAAACAAAATATCTGATTTAAATAGACAAACATTCCTAGATACAACTAGTAACTCTCAATTTCATTGATCATCAATCATCACTCAAACTATTTTTATTACTTAGAACTATTGCTTGTCTCATTTCTTCATCACTTGCATGATATATTGTACTTGGGTTATTTGGAATGTTGTGTAAATTGGCTTCATTTTGACATTCCACCGCTTCATGTTCCATCTATAAATAGAAGTAAAGTGCAATGAGTATATCTCTATCTACAATATAATACATATGATTGCATACACTAAAAAATGTACCATAACAATGAGCAATTCATAAAGAATACACTTTCTTCCAAAGCCACACCTCATGTCGTCCGTTGTGATATCTTTTGAAAACCGCACTCCATACTTTATTTCTTGTAATTCTTATACACCATGACAAACCATAAATATAATTAAAGACCTCTTGTTGCTTCATTAATGTTAGTATTTTTCTCTTAAGCGATTAGTCTTAACATCACCTTATGTTTCCCTTAGGATATATTAATTATCCTAAATATATGAATAATAATGGTCTAAGCTTTGAGCCTTTCCACCAATGCTTGATCTTTGTTAAGACTTTCAATTGGTATTAAAGCACGCTTATGTTCTATGTTGGCATGGAGCATATATTATCAAAGCACCCATGGTCCTAAGAGCCTAGTAGTGCCATCTTTGTGACACATGAAAGGTATTTTTAATGGTGATGAAATTGGGATGAGGATGATAAAATAAGCATGCATGTATATGAACCTACAATTAAGAAAGAAATACTACTAGGAATTATATGAAATTCAGGAGAAGAGTTGAATAAGAAAATCATTTTTTTTGGAGTCACTATTGGTAAAATTGTGATTTATTCCTCATTTTCTATTTATTTCAATAATTTCTGTTGCATTTGAAACTAGATTCAAAGGGGAAACAAAGGACATTCATAATTTTCAAGCTTCATTATAGAATTTGAGTTATTAATCCAACAAGAACTTCTTAACCTATTAAATGATGATATGTGCAATCAATAAATTATAGATTATGACCATCATACAAAACCAAATTGAGCAAATAATATGATATTGGAAAGCTATTTAAGAGATCTATCAAAGCCCTATATTTTTTTTTTGATGAAAATATGAAATAGATAAGAAAATATTATTGGATTGAGCTATTAAAATTGGAAAAATGGTTTCTTTTAATAAGATATACATGTTTATGTTTCTAAGGGGAACCTATTTTTTAGATCTCAAATTGCAAATAGAATGCCTAGAACATTTTTTTTTTTTGGACAGAAACGACTAGGTTGATGTATTAGTTCTTGGCTGGAAAGCCATAATTCAGATTACATTGAGATGCACAGTGATCAAATTTCTCTTCTATCAAGATCCAGTTGGTTTCCCCTCCACTGAGCTTGCGTTTTTTGCTAGCTGTAGTTCTTGTAACTTTATCTATCTTTCCTAGATTGCTGATACAAACAAACTGCTTCATTAAAAGGCAATAAAACATTTTAAACAAACTGATTTAAGGGATGGGGTCCCAGCTTTCCTCTCCATCTCTTAGGAGTGTTCCAGGGGGGAGAAACAGTACTTTGTTGGCTTCTGCATCGGCTTCTTTATTGTTTTCTCTCTTAACATGCAGGAACTCCATATTCTGGAAAGTGTTTGTCAGGACTCTAATTCTGCTCAGGAGTCTTGCTAATCTTAAATCTGATGGAGAGGATTTATCCACCATGACCTTAATTATGGATTGGGAGTCTCCAAAGATGATTGCATCTTTGATGTCCAGAGAGATGAGCATCTTGAGTCCCTGAAGGAGAGCCAAGGCTTCAGCTTGGATGCTGGAGTTGAAGCCCACTCCCCAGGCATATCTAGAATCGATTCTGCCATCTGCATTTTTAATGACACCACTTGCTCCATAGTTGTCGGGATTGCCCTTTGCGGCTCCGTAAAAGAACATAATTTTTCTTGCCTTTGATTTGCATAATTCATTGAGATCTTCAGTATTGAGGCGGATTTGCCATTACTTTAGGGGAGGAGGAGGCCTGATTTTGTCAACGAACTGGAGGTCCAGAGAATCTCCCCAAGCTGCGTCTTGATCACTAAGGCCTTCTCTGTCCATCTGGTCTGCCATACAGTCCTTCAGGTGGCTTTTAATTTTGATCCAGATTGTTTTAGGATCGCTCTTTTTGTCATTAAAAATCCTATTGTTTCGTTCCAGCCAAATGTGCCAACAAGTGATTTTAGGCAGAGCGAGCCAGGCGATTTTAATCTGCAGATTCTGAGTGCCACCAGGATACATACGTAACCAATTAGCAAACAGATCTGAGCAATGAATAGGCGTGGTAAAGTCAGCGTTTAGGGGACTTAACACCGCCTTCCAAAGAGCAGTTGCGAAATTACATGAAAGCATCAGATGGGATGCTGATTCTTCATAATTTTCGCACAATGAGCAGTGAGAGGGACCATTGACTCCTCTTTTGCGCAATCTGTCTTCAGTCAGAATCCTATGATGGCAAAGAAGCTAGCAGAAAACATCTATCTTGGGGATTGTTGGATGGGACCAAATCCCCTGCTAGGGACTCGGGTCAGGCGACGCGTTCGGTTGTTGAGTGAGCTGCTTGTAACCCTGCGAAACTGTATACTTACCTGGGATCGATCCCCATCCTCGTGTATCTGCCTTGCTGATATTTAGAGGAGCTTTGCCTTTTAATTGTCTAAGGAGACTGGAGTAGTCTTTAGACAGGTGCGATGGCACCTCAATGTTTCTCCAGCGCTGCCAATTGTTGTTTTCCCACTGTGATAAATCCCACAGTGTTTTGACTCCAGCACTGTCCATCCATTCTTTTAACAGGGTCAGAGAACAGTCATCCATGATGGGGTCGCTGCCCATAATGCGGTCCTCCCATATGTTAATACGCTTCCCGTTTCCAGGGATCAAGTGCATGTGCTGTTTGATTAAAGCAGAGGCTCTGTCGCACAGTTTATGAATCATAGTTCCAGAGGTGGTGATAGGATTGTCAAGACAGCGGGTTCTTTGCCCACGGAAATACTTTTTCCACAACACAAGTTGAGCCCAGCCCGGGTTTGGCGCGGTTATCCTCCATAACAGCTTTGCGCCCAAGGCAATATTTTGTCTGTTTATGTTCTTGAAATGCAGTCCCCCTTCCATTCTGGGCAAGGAGATTGTGTCCCAACTTACTAAAGGAATTCTCTTCTCATTAGCTTTCCCTCCTTTCCAGAAAAAATTCCTGATATACTCCTCAATTTTCCTTGTGATGCCAAGAGGAGCCAGCATCACTGCAGCCTGATAGATATGAAGGCTATTTAGTACAACTTTTATTAACACAGTCTTACCTGCTAGGTTAAGCCAATTGTATCCCCAAGAACAGATTTTTGATTTGATTTTTTCCAGCAGAGGCAACCAGTCTTTGCTTAGAGCTCTTTTTTGGAAGATAGGGAGTCCCTAGTATTTGAAGGATGACCAAGCAGAGGAGGCTGCAAAGCCCAAACAGTTAGAGATGGCTTGGATCGTTGTGACCTTTATATTCCAACAGAAGATGTGACATTTTCCTTTATTGAGGTTACTTCCTGAGTCCTCACAATAGACATCCAACACTTCCTTGAATTTTTTAGCTGAAGGAAGGGAGGCAGCGCCCAGGAGAAGAGTATCATCCGCAAACAGAGCATGGTTTATACTTTTGACGCATCTTGTGATGTTTATTCCAATTATTTTTTGATCAGCCTGCTTTTTTTTCAAGAGGAAACTAAGGACGGAGGCTTGGATAACGAAGAGCAAGGGTGATAAAGGACACCCTTGCCTCAGCCCTCTAGAGGCCTTGAAAAAGTCTGTGGCCCTTCCATTCACCAATGGGGCGATCCAAGGCTCACTGATACAAGCCTTGATCCAGGTGATGAATTTGGGACAAAACCCAAATTTTTGCAAGACATCCAGCAGAAATCTGTGTCTTACCCTATCAAAGGCACTTTCAAGGTCTAGTTTGACCACCATGCCTTTCTCTTTCCAGGTCAAGCTTGAGTGGATCGCCTCTTGGACCAGGATGAAGTTGTCCACAATCTGTCTTCCCTGGATGAAGCCTCCTTGGTTCTCTGGAATAATGGAAGGCAGAATAGATTTCAACCTATTGGCAATCACTTTTGTTATCAGCTTGTAACCTATGTTACAAAGGGAGATAGGGAGGAATCTGGAGAAATTGTTGGCTCCTTTTTCCTTAGGGATAAGGGCTAAGAAAGCCGAGTTGGTAACTCCTCCTATTTTTTGGCAAGCTTGAGATTTTCGAACCATTCTGCCTAAATCTTTTTCCACAATCTGCTAGCAAGTTTGCAAGAATCTGGCAGTGAAACCATCTGGGCCCGACACCTTGTCAGGCTCCATGGAAAAAAGGACGGCTTTAATTTCCTCATTAGTGACATCTGCTTCCAATAATTGGTTCTTTCTGGCCGAGATCAGAGTTGGTACCTCATTCACTAAGGGTGACATCTGCCCCTGGTCCTCTTTGTCACTATACAGGCTTTTGAAATGACGGAAGGCGACATTTTTTATGCTTTGGATGTCTCTATGGGTATTGTTCTCTTCCTTGATTTCAGAGATGGATTTAAAATTTTTCTGAGCCTGGGATTGCTTGTGAAAGAAAGCAGTGTTCCTATCTCCTGCCTTGAGCCAAAGCCTGCGAGATTTAACCCTCCAATACTCTTCCTTGGCCAAGCTTGCTTTTAGAAGCTTTTGCTGGAGCTTAGCTTCCTTATCCAGGACTTCTTTTGTGATCACTTCATTTTCCGCATTCAACTGGTGGATCTCGAGGCATTTTTGAATCTTTTTCCTTTCCGCTGCTGGATTGGGAAGGGATTTAGCCCAAGTTTTTAGTGCAGCCTTCACTCTCTTGGGATTTTCTTCCCAAACGAAGAAGGCAGAGTCGTTGACAGGCTGCTTCCATGTATTTTTTACTAGCTGCATGAAGGTCTGCTCCTTGACGCATAGCGGGCTGAATTTAAAAGGAATGGGGCCTTGATCCATATGGGCCACGAGGTCTAGCTTGATGGGTCTGTGATCAGACACGCTGCAAGGGAGAATGTACATTCTAGATTCTAAACCAAGAAGAAGAAAAAAACTTTGAACAAAAAATCTGTCTAACCTTGTAGTGATGTGACCCGGGCCGAGCCTTCTATTAGACCAGGTGTATTTGCCCGATGAGGGTTTAATGTCGATCATGTCCCAATCTTGAAGCAAGTCCTCCACCCATTCGCGCGCCGGGTCCCTTACTATGCTTACTCCGCGTTTTTTGGCCAAGGATAAGGTGAGATTTAGATCTCCGGCAATGATGATGTTTTCCAGAGCTTCAGAATCTGCTAGTACTCTAATGGATTCCCAGCAGATATTTTTTTCTCCAGCGCTGACTGAAGCATACACATTAATAAGGCAAAGGGTCTCATCTGAGCCCACATGCTTCAGCTTTGTAAACAACCAGTGAGAGTTGGCCATCTCTTGAACCTTCGTGAATTTGTTTGTGTTCCATAAAGTGCCCAGGCCTCCTGAGGCACCCCGGGCTGAGATTGCTTGCCCTTCACTTCTTTTCCATAGATTTTTGCCTATGTGGAGGAAGGCCTTATCCTCCATTTTAGTCTCCTGGATGAGGAGTATGTCAGGAGAATCAGATCTTATCAGAATTTTGATGGCTTCTTCTTTTATTTTGCTCCCCATACCCCTGCAGTTCCAAGAGACGATCCTCATCATTTGCTTTTAGAATGGGGAGCTCCTTTGGAGCTCTGGATCTAGTTTCTAGTCATCTTCGGAGTTTTAGCCAAGAGTTTCTCGAGGGTGGGCTGGCTTCCTTGCACTTTGTCTTTGTATGTCTCCTACTCTCTCTTTTCTCGGGCGGATTTTCGGCCTCTCATTGATCGTCTGGGCGAAGATTGTGCACCTGCCATTTCTCCTTCTTCTTTTGAATCCTCCGAGCTTTGCACATCCTCAGTCTCTTCTGAGGGTATCTCTTCCGTTATGACTGTATTTTTTCCAGCTTGCTTTGACTCAGGCGGGGGCTCATTGTGAGATGGTCCTTCATTTTGTATCTCTGCTCCTTGAGTATTTTCTGTTTCTGAACTTAATTGAATAAGTTTATTCCCTTGATCTTCCATGTGAGGGGTTTGGAGCCTTGAGCCAGTCTGAGGGGCTTTGGCATTGTTATTGCAGGATCTTGGAGCTTTGTTTTTGGCTCTTTTAACCTGAGTCCATCCTTCCTCCTTACCCTTCTCTGCTTCGCTGTTCTTCGGACAACCTCTAGCAAAATGGTCGTAGACGTGGCATTTCTTGCACTTGAACGGGAGCTGCTCATAGTCTAGTTTTTGGACATGCGACCAGCTACCCACTTTAATATTTATCGCCTCCGGCAGACCGACCTCCAGATCAACTTCAACACAGATTCTAGCATAGTCGAATTGATCTTTGCTGTTGGCACGATCAATAAATTTACCTAAGGTATTCCCAATGTGCATGAGGGATTCCCAGTTCCAGCAATGAATTGGCAGGTTTGGCAAACGAACCCACACAGGGACGACTGAGGGGACGTCCATTGCTGGATCGAAATCAGGCATCCATTTGTTAAGATACAACCCTTGAGGGCCCATGAAATAAGGGCCATTACGGAATATCAGCTCCTTGTCTTCTTTTTCAGCAAATTCAAACAGGAAGAAACCCTTCCCCAGAAAATACAAGGTAACTCTGCTCTTAATGAGCGGTGCCCAGTTCCTTGCGACCCAGCTCTCTGTGGATTTGGGGGAGGGCCAGAGCCCGGTGAATTGCCCAACCAATGCACGCTCAGTAAGAGAGAGGGCGACCTGGATCGACTTCTCGGGAGGTAGCGAGATCTCAGGGATGTCATCCAAGCGTTTTAAAAATTTCGCTGCCTCAAATGTTTTCTTTTTAGGAAGGGATCTCAGCAGGTTAACAAAAGCCTCAGCTTCAGAAGGGGCCGAAGGAGGCTCCATTGGATCAACTTTAGCTCGTTCCAGCCAAGCTCAACCTTGAGCAGCGGGCATAGCCCCCAGATTAGCTCAATCAATCAAGGAGGCAGGATTCGGATCGCCAGGGGTTAGAACAACGTCGCGCGGAGGGCCGAGGCAGTGGTTCAGCAGTCGCTAACCCTAGATCGCAGCGTCGTCTCTCGAACCGAAGAATGTAAATGAATGCCTAGAACATTACTTGAATACATTTCTTCAATTTTTTGAATTAAAGTCTTCGTTAATGAGACCTTAATAGTAAAAAATTGATGTTTTTCCAAAGCTACAATGAATATGTTTCATGGAGGGTTTATAAGTTGTATGAATATTTTAGATAGATTTGAAGCATCCTAAAAAACAACTTCACTCAATTATCAAATGGGTTTTCTTAGTTTTTCTATTGGCCAAATTTATGTGTGAATGATCAAAAGAGGGAAAAATAAGTAACCATGAGAACTACAAGTTGAAATCTCATTATTAGTCCCTACCTTTGCTAAGGACTATAGATTTCGCCTCATGGACCAAGGCCATTGACCATGTATTAGTTCACAAAATTTTGGTAACTTTAACCAATTTTTTTGGAAAATGCTTAATAATTTCATTTATCTAGTCTAATCTTAGAAAAACTTATTTCTAATTTTCCATTGGTTGAGTGAGCATTGATGTGACATAATACCCCTGGTGAAGTGATCAGGAGCTCATGACCAAGTGTCCTAAAATGGTCAAAAATGAAAGTGCTCAAAACTAGTTCAAACCTAAACAACTAGATAGAGCTCGTCCTCTTGATTCCGGCACCGCAAACGGTTCGAAAAACGGTCTCCGTATGCTAAAGTTATGCCAAAAACAAAATCGCCCAATGACTCTTAATTTTTGAATTTTTTTCAAAAAAATTTAAAATAGAATATTCCCAGAATATGCCAGAGAATATACTTTTTTGGGCAGCGAATGGCAAGTTGCCATGTGGCAGGCCCAGAGGCTGCCACGTGGCCCAAGGTGACATCATCATTAATGGGCGCATATATTTAAGATTTTGGTCGGGTTGTGAATTGAACCAACGACCACTCAAACATCATTATACTGCTTTACGAATGCACCAATGGTATCAGACTTGATATGGTGGTGGAGTTAATAATATTAAAATGTTTACCTTCTGTTTGGGAATGAAGGGGGCCAGCCCCCATTCCATATGCCCTTACCATCAGAACCGTGGGCCTTACCATAACCATTGGCGCCATAAACAACGGTCACCGCCCTTTGAAATGTGGTCACATTCCCGTAAGTCGGGCCTAACATGTAAGATTAACGGCCAGTTCTTAAAGGTGGGCACGGAATCCTATGCAGAACCATCGCGCCCGAAATCCCGTTCACATGCACAGTTATGACAAACGGATAACCAGTAGTCAGTTAGCGGCGGAATTGGCGGTGCGCCAAAATTGGCGGGCCTATCTGGACTCTAATTAAAGTTAGATGGAGTCTTTTTAGGACCAGCTGGCAGTTGGGAGTAAATAGCCATAACTTTGGCTAGGAAAGTCCTTTTTGGACGATTTTTTTTAATTTATTTTGGGTCTCTTCGACCTTCTGAAGCCATTGGCATAGGTTTCATAGCCATATGAGGTCATTTGCAGGTGTTTTTTCTTCGTGGAAGTTCCAAGAGCTACTAGAGCCAAATCAGTTTGGGAGCTGCATTGGGATGTGCAGCCATTGAATGTGGAACAAAGGTCATTCCTGAAGGTTTTCAACATTCTGAATCCATTTCTACAGCTCGTTTTTCCTGTTGAGGCATTCTTTTCACTGATTAGCTTAAGGGAAGCTTTCAGGGCCACCAGGGCCATTTCAGTGCTTGAGCTATTTGGGGGCTATATTCATCCATTTTTGGGGATTCAAAAGCCTATATCTGCTATTTTCGACCTTCTGAGTCTAATGGCAAAGGTTTTAGAAACAATTGAAGTCATCTTCACCTCAGAATTCTCCATGCAAGTTTAAAGGGCCATTAGAGCCAATTGGGGAAAGTACTGTATAAGGTACAATTTCACTATTTAGTGTTTGGAAAAGAGCATGTTTAGCTAATTCCTATCTTCTGATTTTGTATTTACAGTCAGATCTGTCTTTCAGGACACTCATATTCTTGTATTAGCCTTTGTAGCATTTTTAATACAAGAGGACAAGCCTAGTTTGAGAGGCTTGGTCCAGCAGATGTAGTCCAGAAGGGGTGAACTGCTTTATCATTTTGATGTCTTTATTTGCTGAAGATGACATGCTAAACAAAATTGATATAAGGTGTTAAACAACAAATATACATAACTTGCATACACACATAATCACCTATTCAACTGCAGAAAGTTATTTGTCTTATTCCACAAGACATCAAACTTCAAGTATGTGTATGTCAAAGACTTCTAAGTGTTTACTTTGCTATTTCTTTAGGCAGAGCTTGTAGAGGGCTAGGTAGCCTCTAGAACTCATCCTCTTTTTAGAGGTGACATGTTCGGTGAATGCCCCTATAGTCTATCTCTGTATAAGAAATAAGAAGTTTTCACGTTTTTAGAGGTCACTTGGAGTGTATAACTCACATTTGAAATTATGGAAAATGGATACCTTGCACCCTTAAACAAGTACATTCCGTTTTCTAATCATGAAGAGAAATTTAATTTCAGTGATTGTTAAACATTGGAAAATAATTTTAAAATAGAAAAAATGATTTACGTTATTGGTTATTGTAAAGGCTTTGACATTATCATGATTGATTTGCAGTGGACAATTAGCATTGCAGTCGATGGATTGTTGGCCACTAATGTAATTTAGTGGTTTATCCAAACCCCAAAACAACCCGATGAAGAAGTATTGGAAATTGGGGCAAATGGTTTTGCCAAATAATAAAAGACCTAATGTCGAATGAGAAGGCACCACATAATCAAATGGGTGTGGGCCATACCAAACATTAGGTAGCCCTGCAGAGTTAAATTCCTTTTTACTTGATAGCCTAATATAGTCCATTCGCCATTGATTTTGTTGGGTTAATCAATTTTACCACTTACCTAATTGAATCTCAGATAAGCGTATGGAACCTAGTGCTTTATCACCAAAAGCTGCGAACCAATTAAACCATACAACATGTAGAACAATGTTGTGGTTTCCATGCCAATTAACGTTGTTTTTTTCATCGTCTTGTCCAATACAGAAGGCAATTTTATTATATCTTGTGCCATTTTAATTACAACAACGTCATCACACCTATTGGCATGAAGCCAATGATTTATTACCTAAGATTAGAGGCACTTGTTACAATGTATATAGTAACTAAATTTCTACGAGAATCAAAGAAGAGGAGTAAGCAAATGCGATGTTCCCAAGCACTTGGAACATATTCCATATTTTCCCAACTTTAGTTACTGTACTAACCGTGGCTCCATCTAAAGTGTCACACCTCTGAGGCACATTGATATGTATGGAAAGTAGCTCAAAAAGTTACAATATGATATTTATTAAATTTAAATGAAATGCGAGATGTGTTGCTATATAACTTTATTGAAACCTTACCACATCATTGTTTAAAATATTCTTTTTTTATTCAAATTGTTAAATAATTTTATTGAAACTTAATCATGTGGTATGAATTTGCACGTATAGAGTTATCCCATGGGAGGTTGTGGTATTTTTTTAGGTTGTTAAGACATGTCTGAGGGGATTGAACCTCTAATTGCTAGATACACAAAGGCCTACAACATGTTTTTTTGTTAATTGTGCTACTACCCGCGAACAAGAAGTTGTAGTAACAAGAAGTTGTGATATTTACTACAAGGAAAAGAATTGACATGTTAAATTCATACAACTGACAAGGTTGATAGGATGTTAGAGTTTTTGAACACGGACAATGCCCCTTTACCCCCACTTAACTCTCAAAGTCTTTATTTACCCACTTAATCTCTACCTCTTTCGTTTTCTTTCGTGGTATGTATGCAACCTTTTGAGAGAAAGCAAAAGGAAAATAATAAAAATTAATGATATCACAATTACATTCTCTAGAAAAATATTGTTAATAATATACAATTGAACCCTATTCCATAAACACATTACTTGTATCAAGGGACTAAGGCTCCAAAGGTGTTATTAGGGACTATAGAAATAGCAAAGTGTTTAAACCACATTGACCACATATTAATCCATCCAAATCCGAAAACCATAACCAAAGTTTCTCTTTATTTTATTTTAATTTGAATTATTTAAAAATTTAATTATATTTTCTTAATTTAAGAAATGTGTATTTCCAATTTTTGATTCACTAATAAACGGTTGATAGGCCATAATTACCATACAAGAGGTAATTTTGTTTTATCGAATTATTATCAAAGTATATATTATCAAAGCACCCATGGTCCTACGGGCCTAGTAGTGCCATCATTGTGACACATGAGAGGTATTTTTAATGGTGATGACATTGGGATGAAGCTGATAAAATAAACATGCATGTATCTGAACCTACAATTAAGAAAGAATAGTACTAGGAATTGTATGAAATTCAAGAAGAGTTGAAGAGGAAATTCATTGTTTTTGGAGTCATTATTAGTAAAATTGTGTATTCTTTCTTATTTTCTATTTAATTTCAATTATTTCTATTGCATTTGAAACTAGATTCAAAGGGGAAACAAAGGACATTCATAGTTTTCAAGCTTCAATATAAAATTTGAGTTATTAATCCTACAAGAACTTTTTACCCTATTAAATGACGATATGCAATTAGTAGATTGTAGATTATGACTATCATACAAAACCAAATTGAGAAAAAATATGGCATTGGAAAACTATTTAAGAGATCTATGAAAGCCATATAATTTTTTTGAGTAAAATATGAAATAGATAAGAAAATATTATTGGATTGAGCTATTAAAATTGGAAAAATGGATGCTTTTAAAAAAATCTACATGTTTCTTGTTCTAAGAGGAACCTATTTTTTTGTTGAAATGTGGCAACAAAAATATTCCAATTTTAATTTGTCCTTGAATGAAAATTGAGAATTAACATTCGAATTTAGTCTCACCAGCTGCTTGAAAAATAATGAATTGATTCATCTTGAGTTAATTAGTTGGAGAAATTCAAGCTAGAAGTCTTTGTGAAGTCATGCAATAGTTATCCCTTAAATTAAGGAGATTATCCCTTGATTAAGGAGATAAGGATGAGTTATAATTGAGTTGTAATTAGTTAGCTCAGTTAAATGAGTTAAGTCTAGTTAAATTAGTTCTAAACAGTTTGAGGAACTAATTGTGAGTTCAATTACTTATTGCATGCATGCATCAAACTAGTGTACTCCAGATAACTGAAGATTCTCTCATCGATAACTCATGCATGTTAGTTCAGACAAAGACCCAGTTAGGATTAAAGGCAGGGACAGTGTACTATCAATTGCAAGAATTTTCCTATAAGAAAATCTCTTGCATGCAGAAGGAATTCATTCCTTGAGATTTGCACAGTTTTACAGTGTGTTGGAGTAGTGTGTGAGATCAGTGTCACACAAGATTATAGCTGGATCAACCAGGGAAAACAACGCAAGGAAATAGGGGGCTTGGAGGGCAGAGGAGAAGGCATACGAGCAGTTTATTTATGTCTATGAGCAGTAGTGAGGGATTGTACTGAGAGCTGGATATCTGTGAGAGCTAAAGCTGTGTGTAATCCTGATATATTTCCACTTATATGATAATACAGATAGCGGGGGTTTTCGCTGAGGCTTTCCCTAGATTATTCTTTTGTGTTTCATGTGTATTGATTCTTCTTCTCTGTTATATGTGTTCCGCTTGATCTTGCTCAAATCTATTAAGCTTCCGCAAGTTTGATTGTAGAAATAGATTAAGTATTTTGCTTTAGTTATATTGCATAATCAGGTTAATCTACAGTAAGAATTTCTACATGATATCGGAGAAAAGGTGATCGAAGCTATGAACAATATACTGAGAAGTGAAATTCGAAGTTTGAAGTTCTTTATTATAGGTACAAAATCGAATTCGTATCATACTTCAAAGTTCACCAGTGGCGTTCAATGGCTTGAGACTCGAGCATGCTCTGGGTGGTAGCTCGAATTACATAGCATGGAAAGATCGCATGGAAGCGGTATTAGAAGACAATGGTTTGAAGGATTTAATTGATCAAGAAATCCCCAAGCCAGTTGTAGCTAATGCACAAGAATTGGATGAATGGAAGAAGTGTGTGGCGAAGGCAAGACAAATTCTTCTAGAGGGAGTTCGAGACCATATTGTCTCAAGTCTCCATGGGAAGGAGACTCCGTTTTCAATGTGGAAGACATTGAAAGACCTCTATCAGAACAGTAGCGACCAGAGGAAACTGGTGCTCAAGGATAAGCTTTGGAAAACAAAGATGGAGAAGGGAGATACTATTTCTACATATCTGAACAAGCTCACCACCTACAGAGATTAGCTTTGTAGTGTGGGAATAACTACAGCTGATGATGATATGGCGAGTCTTGATCTCCTCAGGCTTCCAAAGAGCTGGAATAGCTACCAAGACTCTGTGAATGGAAGAGAGATAGTTTCTCCTAATCCGACAGTTTCTCTCTGTCTGATAATGGTGGAGAGTATGTCTCTCAAGAGTTTAAGGATTTCTGTGCAGTGGAAGGAATTAAATGGGAGTTGACGACACCTCATAACCCACAACAAAATGGGGTGGCCGAGAGGAAGAACAGAATGATTGTGGGGGCAGCTCAGGTGGTGCTGCATGACTAAGGCCTACCACTTCATTTGTGGGCTGCGGCATGCAACACAACAGTCTATTTGTAGAATAGAGGCCTGCATCGCATACTTGGGATACAAACACCAGAGGAAGCTTTCTTCGGGAAGAGACCAGGTGTGGGTCACTTCAAGATCTTTGGCTCATCGATATATTGCCATGTGACCAAGGATGCCAGGAAGAAACTTGAGCTGACTGCTGAGTTGGGGATACTTGTGGGGTACACTGATACACCCCACAACTATCGAGTGTACTTGGGCCTACCATTCGGAGGACAATGGTTCATAGAGATCTGAAGTTTGATGAGCAGAAGGCCATGCAAGTTTCCCTGGAGAGGGAGCTCCAACTATAGGCTGTGGAGGAAATTTTGGTTCCTAAGGAGGAGGAGCCTTAGATTGATGTGGAGCAGCCGCATGCAGAGGTTCTAGGAGTGGAGACATCCACTCAAGCAGAGTCTTCCAGAGAGGGACGGAAGCACACAAGAGAAGCTGATAGATTGTTGTCAGATGTGAGAGAGAATGTGGGAGAACCATCTTCTCAGCGCAAACATAGGAGGTCACTGAGAGGTACACTAGTTACATGGCCCTTGTTGGGGAATGTGTTGAGACCGAGCTATCTTCCTTTGAGGAAGTAGTGCAACAACTGATCTGGTTTGATGCTATGGTGGAGGAGTATGACTCCATAGTTCAGAACAGTGTTTGGGACGTGGTTCCAAGACTGGAAAACAAGTCAGTTGTGAGTTCTCGTTGGCTTTACAAAGTAAAGCAAGCTGCTAATGGTAGTGTGGAAAAACATAAGGCAAGATTTGTTTCCCGTGGTTTTTCACAGGTCGAGGGAATCGACTATGATGAGACTTTTTCTCCTGTAGCAAGGTACTCATCTATCAGATTGATGTTGGCACTATCAGCACAGATGGGTTGGAAGATCCATTAGATGGATGTGAAGACTGCATTCCTCAATGGCAAGATTGAGGAAGAGGTGTACATAGAGCAGCCGGAAGGTTTTGAGACCTTCGATCATGAGTCGCATGTGTGCCGACTCAAGAGAGCTTTGTACGGGCTGAAGTAAGCACCTCATGCTTGGTACACCAGGATCGACAACTACTTCACCGGGTTAGGCTTCACAAAGAGTGAAGCAGATGCGAACCTGTACCACATCATGGTGGAAGGTAAGAAATTGATCATTGTACTTTATGTTGATGATCTCATATTGATAGGTGATGATCAATTGATCATGTCTTGCAAGGAGGACCTTGCAAGAGAATTCGAGATGAAAGACATGGGTCTCATGCACTACTTCCTTGTCATGGAAGTGTGGAAGAAGGATGGGGAGTTGTTTGTGTCTCAGGGCAAGTATGCCAATAAGATACTAAGGAGATTCCACATGGATAAGTTTAGGCTCATGTACACTCCTCTAGCAGGTAACTGGAGGAAGGAGGATGCTACTTTAGGAGAAGTAGTAGAGGCTACAGTGTATCGACAACTTGTGGGTTCACTGATGTACTTAGTGAACACACGACCAGATTTGTGCTATGCGGTGAACCAACTGAGTTAAGCTATGGTTCAACCTACCAATATGTTTTGGAAGGCGGCAAAGCATGTATTGACATACCTCAGAGGCACATCTCAGTATGGATTATGGTATAGACGGACAGAGGGAGTGAAGCTATAGGACTTCACTGATGTAGATTGGGCAGGAAGTCCATCAGATCGGAAGAGCACATCAGGGGGAATTTTCAACCTTGGATCAGCGGTAGTTTATCAGTACAGCAGGAAATGGGGGTCGGTTGCACTCAACACGACAAAGGCCGAATACATGGCTGCAAGTCAGGCAGCATGTGATGCCTTCTAGATGCGGAAAATTTTAGTTGGTTTGTTTGATCAAAGGATGGATCCAACTGTGATCTATTGTGATAATTAGAGTTGTATCAAACTCTCTGAGAATCCAATATTTCATGACAGGTCCAAGCACATCGACATTCAGTATTATCATCTCAGAGACTATGTGGCGAGGAGGATCATGTTGTTGCAATATATTTTGACCGAGGAGCAAGACGCTGACATTTTGACTAAGGCATTGTCAAAGTGTAAATTCGAGTTCCATAGAGACAAGATCGGGGTGGCAATTAATCCCTTTCTTGCTGAGAGGGAGTGTTGAAATGTGGCAACAAGAATACTCCAATTTTAATTTGTCCTTGAATTAAAATTGAGAATTAAAATTCCAATTTAGTCTCATCAGCTGCTTGAAAAATAGTTAATTAATTCATCTTGAGTTAATTACTTAGAGAAATTCAAGCTAGAAGTCTTTGTGAAGTCATGCAACAGTTATCCCTTAAATTAAGGAGATTATCCCTTGATTAAAGAGATAAGGATGAGTTATAATTAGTTAGCTCAATTAACTGAGTTAAGTCCAATTAAATTGGTTCCAAACAGTTTGAGGAACTAATTGTGAGTTCAATTAGTTAATGCATGCATGCATCAAACTAGTGTACTCCAGATAACTGAAGATTGTCTCATTGATAACTCATGCATGTCAGTTCAGACAAAGCCCCAGTTGAGATTAAAGGCAGGGACAATGTACTATCAGTTGCAAGAATTTTCCTATAAGAAAATCTCTTGCATGCAGAAGGAATTCATTCCTTGAGATTTGCACAGTTTTACAATGTGTTGGAGTAGTGTGTGAGATCAGTGTCACACAAGGTTACAGCTGGATCACCCAAGGAAAACAACGCAAGGAAATAGGAGGAATGGAGGGTAGAGGAGAAGGCATATGAGTAGTCTATTATGTCTATGAGCAGCAGTGAAGGATTGTACTGAGAGCTGGATAGCTGTGAGAGCTAAAACTGTGTGTAATCCTAATATATTTCCACTTGTATGATAATACAGATAGCAGGGTTTTTAGCTGAGACTTTCCCTAGAGTATTCTTCTATGTTTCATGTGTACTGATTCTTCTTCTCTGTTATATGTGTTCCTCTTGATCTTGCTCAAATCTATTAAGCTTCCACAAGTTTGATTGTAGAAGTAGATTAAGTATTTTGCTTTAGTTTTATTGCATAATCAGGGTAATCTACAACCATAATTTCTACATTTTAGATCTAAAATTGCAAATAGAATGCCTAGAACATTACTTGAATAGGTTTCTTAAGTTTTTTTAATTAAAGTCTTCATTAATGAGACCTTATTAGTAAAAATTTGATGTTTTTCCAAAGTTACAATGAATATGTCTCATGGAGGGTTTATAAGTTGTATGAATAATTTAGATACATTTGAAGCATCCTAAAAGACAACTTCACTCAATTATCGAATGGGTTTTCTTAGTTTTTCTATTGGCCAAATTTATGTGTGAATGATCAAAAGAGGGAAGAGTAAGTAACCATGAGAACTACAAGTTGAAAGCTCATTATTAGCCCCTTATTCTGCTAAGAACTATAAATTTTTCCTCTCGGACAAAGTCCCTTGACCATGTATTAGTTCTTGAAATTTTAGTAATTTTAATCAAAGTTTTTGGAAAACGCTTATTAATTTCATTTATCCATAATTTAAAAAAAAGTCTAATTTTAGAAAATTTTATTTCTAATTTTCCATTGGTTGAGTTAGCATTGATGTGACATAATACACGTGGTGGAGAGAAATTTAATTTAATGTTTATAAAACATTGGAAAATAATTTTAAAATAGAAAGAAATGAATTATGTTATTGGTTGTTATAAAGGCTTTGACATTATCATGATTGATTTGCGGTGGACAAATAGCACTGCAATCAATGGATTGTCGACCAATAATGTAATTAAGTGGTTTATCTACACTCGAAAACTACTCGATGAAGAAGTATTGGACATTGGGGCAAATGGTTTTGGTCACATGATAAAAGACCTAATGCCAAATGAGAAGGCACCACATAATCGAATCAATTGGTGTGAGGCATACCAAATATCAGGTAGCCTTGCGGAGTTAAATCCCTTTTTACTTGATAGCCCGATATACTCTATTCGACGTTGATTTTGTTGGGTTAATTAATTTTACCATGTACCTAATTGACTCGTGGATAAGCCTATGGAACCTAGTGCTTTATCACTCAAAGCTGCACAACGAATTAAACCATACACCATGTAGAACAATGTTGTGGTTGCCATGCCTAGCAACGTTGTTTTCATCGTCTTTGTCCAATACAAAGCCAATTTTATTACATCCTGCGCCATTTTAATTACAACAATGTCACCGCATCTATTGCCATGAAGCCAATGATCTGTTACCTAATATTAGAGGCCCTGGTTACATTATTGTATATAGTACCTAAATTTCTGTGAGAATAAGAAAAGAGGAGTAAGCAAATGCGATGTTCTCAAGCACTTCGAACATATTCCATATTTTCCCAGCTTTAGTTACTATACTAATTGTGGTTCCATCTAAAGTGTTGCGCCTTTGAGGCACATTGATATGTATGGTAAGTAACTCAAAAAGTTACAATACAATATTTATTAAATTTAAATGAAACGTGAGACGTGTTGTTAAATAAGTTTATTGAAACTTTACAACATCATTGTTTAAAGTCTTTTTTTATTCAAATTGTTAAATAATTTTATTGAAACTTAATCAAGTGGTATGAAATTTCACGTATAGAGTTATCCCATGGGAAGTTGTGGTATTTTGTTTTTCCAGGTTATCCCATGGGCGGTTGTGGTATTTTGTTTTTCCAGGTTGGTGAGATATGTTTGGGGATTCAACGTCTGATCACTAGACACACGAGAACTTACAACATGTTTTTTTTGGGTTAATTTTGCTACCACCTGCAGACAAGAAGTTGTGGTATTTACCACAAGGAAAAATTTGAAAAATTTGGCAGGTTAAATACAGATAACTCATAGAGTTAATAAAATGTTAGAGTTTTTGAACACGGACAATGCCCCTCTACTCCTCTCAACTCTCAAAGTCGTTATTTACCCACTTAATCTCTACCTCTTTCATTTTCTTTTGTGATATGTATGCAACACTTTTGAGAGAAAGCAAAAGAAAAAGAATAAAGATAAGTGATATCACAATTACATTCTTTAGAAAAATATTGTAAATCATATACAATTGGACCTTGTTCCATAAACACATTACTAGTATCTAAATACTTCGAAATTCAAACACTTAAAAATACCATTTCATATCAAGAGACTCACACACTTTTAAATATATA
>APFE030415905.1:26168-57040 GCA_000404065.3 Pinus taeda
AGTTGCAGAGCAAGATGCATGGAAGACTGCTTTCAAAACAAAGCAGGGATTGTATGAGTGGTTGGTTATGCCTTTTGGCTTAACTAATGCTCCTGCTACTTTCATGAGAGTAATGAATGATGTACTCAGACCTTTTCTTGGTGATTTTGCTATTATATATTTGGATGACATTCTTATATTTAGCAAAACGTGGGAAGAACATTTAAAGCATGTTAAGCAAACACTAGATGTTTTGGAAAGAGAAAAACTTTACGTTAAACTCTCAAAAAGTGAATTTGGAAAAACATTTTTGAATTATTTGGGACATATACTAGGGGTGGTGAATTGAAGATAAATCCCTCTAAGGTTGCAGTCATTGTAAACTGGCCTAAACCCAAATCTACTACAAAAGTTAGAAGCTTCTTAGGAGCAGCACAATATTGGAGAAAGTTTATTTCTAACTTTTCCTTAATTGCAGCTCACTTACATGATTTAACAGGATTGAACAAGGTGTTTCAGTGGGGAGGCAAACAACAAAAAGCCTTCAACACCTTGAAATAAAAGATTAGTACAACACCAGTACTAGCACTACCCGATCTTCAAAGACCATTTGAGATTGAAACAAATGCCAGTGACTATGCCATGGGACCAGTGTTGATGCAGCACAGTAAACGCATATGTTATCATTCTAAGACATTTAGTTCTGTAGTAGTTAACTATCCCACATATGATAAAGAATTGTATGCATTAGTACAGAGTGTGAAAAAGTGGAAACATTACTTAATGGGCAAAGAGACAGTTATACATACTGATTATCAACCACTTCAATATCTACACTCCCAAACTATGTTGCAGCAATCAAGACACTATAGATGAATGGGTTTTCTACAACAGTTTCATTTAGTCATCAGATATAAAAAGAGCATACACAATAAAGTTATAGATATGTTATCTAGACCAATTATAAATGCATCTACTATACTTAAGCATAATTCAGTATTGCATGAAAGCTACATTGAACAATATGCTCAAGATATAGATTTTAAAGATGTATATGCAACTTTGAGTCAAGGAAAACGAGTAGAAGAATTGGATTTTCATGTTAAGGACCAAATCTTGTATCATTGTGGGAAGCTATGCACTCCACAAACTGAAAGAGTTAAGGTAATTCGAGAAGCACACACTTCTCTAATATCAGGTTACTTTGGTGTAAGTGAAACGGTTGCACAGCTGCAAAGATTTTGTTATTGGCCAAAAATGAATGAAACAGTTTCTAAATATGTAAGAGGGTGTACCACGTGTGCTAAAAGCAAGCCCAACAATAGAAAACTAGGCTTGTACACTCCACTACCAGTGCCTTCTCATCCTTGGGAAAGTGTTTCCATGGACTTTGTTGGAGGACTGCCTAAATCTAGGAAAGGTCGTGAATATATATATGTTGTTGTGGATAGGTTCAACAAAATGTGTATTTGAATACCCTGTAACAAACATATTACACAAACGACAAAGTTGCTCTTTCAACATGTATGGGTTCATTTTGGATTACCCACTTCTATAATATCTGATCGAGATACCCGATTTGTTGGGACATTTTGGTCAAGTTTGTGGGAATTGATGGACACCAGGCTAAAGAAAAGCACAACTTTTCATCCGCAAACAGACAGCCAAACAGAAGTGGTCAACAGGACAGTGATCCAGTTGCTCAAAGGCTATTGCAGCAAGCATCCCAAACTTTGGGTTGAACATTTATGTTATGTGGAGCATGCTTACAACTGAGCTAAACATTCTTCTACACAGAGATCTCTTTTTCAGACCTGTTTTGGTTTCACACCGAGGTCTCCCTTGGATTTTGTCTTTGGTAAAGACATAGCAGTTGATGGACACAGTGATGTGGACAAGGCAACCAAGTTCACTGAAAAAATCTAAGAGATTCACCAAGCAGTACAAGAACAGCTAGAAAAGAGCCAAGCCAAGTACAAGGCAAGGCATGACAAGCATCAGATGGAGCATAGTTTCCAAGTTGGTGACCAAGTCTAGCTGTATATCAGTAAAGACAAGATGTAAGGTGAAGGTAAGAAGCTAAAGCCAATAAGGTATGGACCTTTCAAGATACTTGAGAAAATTGGTGAAAATGCTTTTCACCTTGATCTACTAGCTTACATGCACATCTACTCAGTTGTTAATGCAGACAGCTTGAGACTATTTGAACCTTCATTAATTGAATATCCCGAAGAGTAGAGTCAATTGCCTTCTATTGATGACCTATTACCTAACCTTAATGAGTTGCAGGAAGATACAATTCTTGACAGGAAGATAAGAACTACATGTAGAAGGGATGTTGAGTACCTCAGGATCGGACTCAAAGGTTCAAAGCCAAGCAGTGCGAAATGGATAGAAATTGAGCAAGCGATGAAGAAATACCCTCATTTGATTGATGCTTGAAAGAAAACCAAATTTTGGTGGTCCAAAAGCTTTTTTAGTGGGAAGGCCATGATCCGAATTGGATCATAAAACTCTCTAAGTTTTCATGACTATTTTAAATTATGCTAAAAGATTCAAGTCTTGGAAAATTCAAAGCTATCAGAAGGAATCCTTGTAAAAGTTGTAGTTGTGGCCAAAGCGGAGCAACGAGGACCCTCGGTCAAGCGCACAGACCGTTGGCCCATGGTAAAGCGCAATGGCACAAAACTGGCAAAACGAGAGGCTAATTCGAGAAATAGAGGTGGATTCTGATACGCGATTAGCGCTTTGGAGGCTAATTCAAGAAATATAGGTGGATTCTGATATGTGATTAGGAGGAAGCGCTAATCATGTATCGCAGGGCGTCCCCCTCAGTGAAGGAAAGCCCCAAAGCTCCCGGACCCGAAATCGCTATAAAATTCGAAAAAGTAACTATTTCGGCTCCGTAGCACGAGATTCCCCAAAACTGGTAGGATATCGGAAGGCTTCGAGGTGGTAAGAAGTTTTGATTGAGTCCCGCCCGATGCCACACATTGAGTGACACACATCCGGCAAAAGAGAGAGAAAACCGCCCGCATCAGTGGATAAACACCGTGCAACTTGTTTGCTCGATATGAAGGACAACCATAGGATCTGGGGGGTCCAGATCAACGACAGAGATGTGTCTCGATGACTAACTAGATTTGATAGGTCAAAAAGCAAGATGATAGGGGATTTTATGTCTGATGTGGATGATGAGTTGGAAAATGATTTGTGTTCACGGGCGATCTTGAAGCAAACAGATTTAATATCCATTCAAATATGATTCAGGGAATCTGACACCTAGTTCGTTAGCAAACAAGTGGCTACCTCCCTGCAAGGCATTACCCAGTGATGATGACGCAGAGCAAAGGAATTCGAACGGACAGAGGAAAGGAAACCAGAAGGCCGAGAAGCGGAAACGAGCAGTCAAAGAGCAGACTAGCTTTAAAGCCATGAATTGATAGAAGCAGACAACGGGCAACACACAGAGACGCAAGAAGCTAATAACAGAGAATAGAGAGTAGAAACTAAGCTGACATGAAGGCAACATCGACCCAGACAGAGCCAGAGAGAGTCAGAGAATTTGTGTACTCCATTAAAGGCTTGAGAGGTTCAAGCAAACTCCTCGGCATAGGCCTGTCATATTACCATGACCCTCAGAGGTCGAGTTTCAGTAAGGAGAGTCTCTACACTCCATTCCTACTGATTTCATTCTGTTAGTGAGTCTCAAATTGAGCTCACTTTTGTAAAAAAAACTCTGCTTGAAAACATAATAGAGAGGCCACCATTGAAAGGCTGGACCAGGAGACGTAGCCCAGGAGCATTGGGTGAACTCCTTATTAAACTTGTTTTGTTTACATGTTTGAATGTTATGTTTTCTCTGATTGCCTCAGTGTTTATGTATTCTAGCAATCTTATTGATCTGTTGCATAAGTAACGTAGGCACATCCATGCACATGAGTCTGTAATACCTTTCATTCTTTGTCTTGGATAAATTCGAAATCAGGGCTTCTGTGGGTTTCACCTTGGCGAGGTGCGCACCGATATGATAAGTTGTTTGCCATTCTTGTCCTTCACATTTTCCTTGGTCGGGGTTGGCTTTTTTCTTGCATTCTCGGCAATTTAGGGACCTCCGCCAATACTTCAACCACTTCCCAGGCAGCTACCTCTAGAGCAGCGACTTCAACCTCCATATTGATTTCTTACACATTCTTAGCGGCTGCCACTTCTTTGTTGTTCATAGCTTCTGCGCATGTCGATATGACGCTATTCACTAGTTCCTGTGTCTCCTTTGACAATCGTTCAAACATCGGACTCGCTACCAAAGCTTGAAAGAATTCACGGTTCATGTGCACTTGAGAGATCAACAACTCAATTCTCAAAAGGCCAAGTATTTTTTGCTAGACAACCACTTGTAATTTATAGGGCATTTTGAATTCAAATCTAACTGTTCCCCCCAAAATCGGTTCATTAATGCCGGATTGGCAGCAGATTTTCAAGGATCTAAGCTATAAATTTTGTCTTAAATGTAGGTTTCCCGCTCCATTTGGCCTCACTTCTACCATCTTTTCATGAACAATGACTTTAACAATCACTTTCCAGCCAACCTACGCGATTTCCACCTAGGTAGCGCAGTTGCCTTCGCACTGTCGCGGACCCAGTGACACGTCCGGGCTTCGCACCATCTTCCAATTGCGCAGATCCCCAACCTAGGCATTGTAGTTTATAGTCCCACACCTCCTTTTAGCTACCTGGAGCACTAAGAATATGCTACCTTCATTTAGTCACATGGCTAGACCGTCTGTGTATTGCTTCAGGCAACTACCATTCACCTTTCCGGGGAAGGGATCTCCATTCAATTTGACTAGCTGTACCGCTCCTCCATCGGTAATATCCTTAATAACATAAGGCCCCAACCAGTGCATCTTGAACTTCCCTAGAAATTTATCAAACTTACTATCATATAGAAAAACTAGGTCATTTACCTTAAACAAGTGTAGCTTAATGTGTGAATCATGCCATGCCTTTTTGCGCTGCTTCTAGACCTGTTGGTGAAATCCTGCTAAAAACCTTTCTTCCTCCAATTCATCCAGTTGTGTAAGCCTCTACTTTAGGGCTCTGTGATCCATCATACTGGTGAGTGTTGCTATGCACAGACTAGGCACGATGTATTCCATATGCATTACTGCTTCCGCACCATAGACAAGCCTAAAAGGGGTTTGTCTAGTCAACTTCTTGCATGTTGTTCGATAAGCCCACAGTACTCCAGGTATGCATAGGTCCCAATCACTTCATGATCTAGGTGACTCCAGAGACACACACAAGACAAAGAGGACTCAGGAAAGATCAAAAATCAAAATGTTTGGATTATGCTCGAACTAGGACCAAAGCGTAGATCTCATTGTCCTGATCGTGGCGGTGCAAATGGTTCGTCAATCCGGGTCCGGGTGAGGAAGTTAGAAGTAGTCAAAGTTGGGTTGACATTATGTTGACTGCACAGGCTTAAGGAGGCCACAATTTGTATAGAGCCCAGTGACCAGATTCCGGCCAACTCTGGCCAGATTCCGAGTGAAATTGTGGCCTCGTTAAAATGACTCCTTCGGTCAAAAACCGAATTTCCAAAAACGTACATTATGTTTTATATAACAAAAAAAATTATAAAAAAAAGGGGGTGGGGGCCACCAACCCTGCCACCTCCTACACTCCCATCGACATTAAAAAGAAATTCACTGGAGGGGTGGGCCATGACCCTCGGCCCCTCCCATGGAACCACCTTACGAGACTGTTGTTCAACTGAAATGTATTAAGGGTGGGTCGGCCCTTGGGGCGCGGACCCAACCCTCACTCATATGCACATAACCACTGGCGATAAACAAGGTGTGGGCCACCAAAAACCATGGACCCACCACCCAACAGCCCAACCAAAAAAATTAAATATCAAATGTTAATTCAGGAGGGGTGGGATTTGATCCCTTGACCCCTCCTCCTCAACAAATTACTTTTTTTACCAATGCACCAATGGTGTTATTTTGTAAACTCTGCCCTCAAAATTATATATAAACACTCATTTCGTCAGTGCGGGGGGGGGGGATATGGAGGAACCAGGAGAAAGCACGCATTTCGAGACAAGAGGAGGCAGTGCACACATTTCGAGGCAAAATTTTGCAAGAGCATCGAATTTTCACTTTGTCGGAATTTGACAAATTTTATATGGTTTCAACACTTCTCGACGCCACGAATGCAATGGCATTGTCTGTTTATCCATCAGAGTTCTAAATTTTCAGCCATTTTCAGTATGAAAGTGGGACCATGATTGCTGCAGAAACAGGGAGTAGAAGCATGATCCTTGAAATTTTCCCGAGGAGGTAATTTTTCTCCATGTCGGAATATAGTCAAGTTTACAATCGTTTTTCATGGTTTTCCACAGGGATCGTAATGGCAAGGTCAGATTCGCCTTTGGAGTTGCAGATTTCCAATCCCCCATGGAGCAAAATCTTTGAGGAATCTAGGGGGAATCTAAAATATTCCTTGAGCCCCAGATTCTCACTTTCTCAGAATTCAAAATTTGGACAGTAGATTTTGCACTACTCGACGCCACAAATTATGTGCAAACAATAATTTTCATGTGATTGATGCCGTGAGATTGATGGTCCGAACAGCTTCAGCAAGTTGACATCCTCTTCTTCAGATGGCCTTGGATGTGAGGTATATGCATTGTGTTCATGTACTTCTTTTCCTATGCATTGTGCTGCACAGATCCTTGTTTGATGCTTGATGTGGGATCTTGTTTCTTACTCATTTTCATGATTCCTGATTGATGTGATGGGGAATCATATCTGCGATGTACTTGTTGTCATGATTCGTCATGATGTGTTTTGAGATCCCTTTGTTCTATGTTGATGGGATACTCATGTTGTCATCATGCATGCATTGAGATCCCTTTTATGCTATGTTGGCGGGATGCTCTTGATCATCATGCATGAGTTTGTGTCATACTGATAGGAGTCCTTTTGACTGAGAGTTCTTGTAGCGGAACATCTCTTGGAGCCACTCCTGCATGAGGGAATTTTCCTTGTATGATAGCGACATCACCTCTATGTACATCATCACTATTGACAACACTTAATGCAACGACCTACACCATCTTGACTGCGGGGACAGGAGATGTAGTCCCTCTTGGAAGAATTCCGTTATCAACGGCTTATGTTTTTATGTTGTTGATGATTGACATGTTCCTCTTCTTTACAACATGCACATGTATTCACTTATGTTCTTTTAAAAATGCAATTTAACACATCACGAAAGTAAAAGGTCTTGGAAGGATCCTTCGTTACACCTAGACCTAGATCAAGTGGTATTAGAGTGGTCTTTGAATGGATGTGAATTGCAGCGTGAACAATGGAATGTGCAGCGATAGAGGATGAAAAAATGATGTACGAGGCCATGCTCAAAATTTCCAAAAGAGTGGAAATAATGTATGAATCTCTACAGAAAGAGACAGAGGAAAAGGAGCGAGTGCAACTTCAGTTGCAAGCCACGGAAGAGGCCCTTGAAGAATTGAAGCACAACAACCAAAACCTTCAAACAAAGAATATTGAATTGAAGATGCGCCTACATGAAGAGAAAGAGGAGAAACATAGTTTGCTACGACAGCTGCAAGTAAAAGATGAGGCCTTGGAAAAGTTGCAACATGACCCATGTGAGGTAAAATGTAGTTCTCCATCTTCATGTATGTTTCCTGATGATGATTTCACTGTTTTTGAAAATCACACCACAGGAATTGGCTCCAAAATATTGAATGGAATGGGGTAAGAAGGGAAAGGCTTGGGTGTTAATGGCCAAGGAATTTTCAACCCCATCAAAGTGGAGGAATTACCCCATCAGATAGGACTTTGGTATGTCAGAAAAGAAGTTGGGGAATGCGCTGAGACAGCTAGCAAAACGCGAACAACAGATGATGAACAACCATCATCAATTCTTTCCAAATCGACAGAGGAGATAAAAGATGTTGATTTCCTTTTGGTTTCGTCTTCACATAGTATGATTTTTGTTGGAGATTTGGAGATCCCAGTTGCAGAGAAAAACATGAGGCTCCTTACCAAGACGAAGCATGAGAAGGAAGAATAAATTGGTGTTAATAACCAAGGCATAACCAAACCATTGGAGGTTGGGCGGAGACCTCAATTTTCAAGCTCGAGATACACCAAAGGAGAATGCCCAAAGGTTTCGTATGCTTCCGAGACATTGTCGAAATCGTTGAGGAAAGAACGACCCCTTTGGTCAAAAACCGAATTTCCAAAAACGTACATTATGTTTTATATAACAAAAAAATTTATAGAAAAATGGGGGTGGGGGCCACCAACCCCACCACCCCCTACACTCCTACCCACATTAAATAACAAATTGGCTAGAGCGGCAGGCCACAACCCCCAACCCCTCCCACGGAACCACCTTACGAGACTGTTGTTCAACCGAAATGTATTAAGGATGGGTCGGCCCTTGGGGCGCGGACCCAACTCTCACTAATATGCACATAACCTCCGACGATAAACAGGTTGTGGGCCACCGAAAACCATGGACCCACCACCCAATGGCCCAACCAAAAAAATTAAATATTGCATGTTAATTCATGGGGGGTGGGATTTGATTCCGTAACCCCTCCTCAACAAATTACTTTTTTTACCAATGCACCAACGATGTTCTTTTGTAAACTCTGCCCTCAAAATTATATATAAATGATCATTTCATCAGTGTGGCAGGGGGAAGATGGAGGAACCATGAGTGGGCACACATTTCGAGACAAGAGGAGGTAGTACACACAGTTCTAAGTAGAATTTTGCAAGAGGGTCGAATTTCCACTTTGTCAAAATTTGACAAATTTTATATGGTTTCGACACTTGTCGACGCCATGAATGCAATGGAGTTGTCTATTTATCCATCAGATTTCTGCATTTTTCAGCCATTTTTTAGTATGCAGGTGGAACCATGACTGCTGTAGAAACAGGAAGTGGAGCCATGATCCTTGAAATTTTCCCGAGGATGTAATTTTTCTCCATGTTGGAATATAGTCAAGTTTACAACCATTTTTCATGGTTTTCCGTAGGGATCGCAATGGTGAGGTCAGATTCGCCTTTGGAGTTATAGATTTCCAGTCCACTCATGGAGCATAATATTTGAGGAATCTAACGGGAACCTAAAAGATTCCTTGAGCCCCAAATTCTCAATTTCTCAAAATTCAAAAATTGGATAGTAGACTTTGCACTATTCGATGCCACAAATCTGATGGTGTGTTCATATTTTTCATTTGCTCATTCTATTCTTCAGCCCCAGATTCTCAATTTCTTAGAATTCAAAAATTGGATAGTAGAGTTTGCACTATTCGATGCCACAAATATGATGGTGCGTTCATATTTTTCATTTTCTCATTCTATTCTTCAACCACTTTTTTAAGTGGAGTACAGGTGTCAGAATTTTTGTGTGAACAACCATTTTCATTTGATTGATGCTGTGAGATCGATGCTCCGAACAACTTCAACAGGTTGACATCCTCTTCTTCAGATGGCCTTGGATGTGAGGTATATGCATTGTGTTCATGTACTTCTTTTGCTATGCATTGTGCTGCACAGATCCCTGTTTGATGCTTGATGTGGGATCTTGTTTCTTACTCATTTTCATGATTCCTGCTTGATGTGATAAGGAATCATATGTGTGATGTACTTGTTGTCATGATTCGTCGTGCTGTGTTTTGAGATCCCTTTGTTGTATATTGATGGGATACTCTTGTTATCGTCACGCATGATTTGAGATCCATTTTATGCCATATTGGGGGGATGCTCTTGATCATCTTGCATGGGTTTGTGTCATACCGATAGGAGTCCTTTTGACTAAGAGTTCCTGTAGTGGAACATCTCTTGGAGCCACTCTTGTGTGAGGGAATTTTCCTTGTATGATAGCGACATCACCTTTATGTATATCGTCACTATTGACAGCACTTAATGCAACGGCCTACACCATCTTGACTGCGGGGCCCAGAGATGTAGTCCCTCCTGGAAGAACTTCATTATCAACGGCTTATGTTTTTATGTTGTTGATGATTGACATGTTCCTCTTCTTTACAACATGCACATGCATTCACTTATGTTCTTTTAAAAATGAAATTTAACACATCACGAAAGTAAAAGGTCTTGGAAGGGTCCTTCGTCACACCCTGACCTGGATCACTTCGCTGAGCATTGAAAACCTTGGTCAGCGCATTCTTGAGCACTTTGTTGAATGCTTCCACCATCTTGTTAGCCTGCGGGTGATAAGGCATACTCGTTTGGTGGTATACCTGAAATTTCTTCATCAGCGCGCTGATCATCTTATTCAGGAAGTGCATACCACGATCACTCATCAAGATCTTTGGACATCCAAATTGCGTCAGTACATGCTCAAATAGGAACTTCGTGGCAGTCACGCCCATGCAATCCTTCACCCGCTGCTCTTCTACATAAAGAGTCAAATACTTCGTCGCGGTGATAATATACCTTGCTCCTGTCTTTCCTTGTGGCTGAATGGGTCCTACAAAATATATTGCCCACTTTTCATAGGGTTGTAATTTCATTTGTGGATTCAAAGGCATCTCATCCCTCTGTAATGGTCTGCCAGTCCTTTGACACACATCACATGCCTTGCAATATGCTTTTGAGTCCTGAGGAAGGGTTGGCCACCACAGCCCTGTGTGTAGAATCTTCTACCCGGTTTCTCTTCCTGCATAATGTCCTCCCGCGGCACCCCCATGAGCATCTACAAGGATGTTGCTTCTTTCAAACTCAGGTACATACCGTCACAATATCTCATTAGTTCCCATCTTGTACAGATGCACATCAATGACAGAGAATTCTGCCGCGCGCACCACTAATTCCTTCTTTTGCTGGACAGTGTACCCTTCCGATGTAGTTCCTGTTGTTAGGAAGTGTATTATATCCTCAAAATGACCATTTGCGACGCGCACTACAAATAGTTGCGTGTCAGGAAATCCTTCTTCTAAGTTAGTAGGTTCCTCCCCTATTTCAATACGCAACAAATGGTCTGGTCCCACGTTCAATCGTCTAGGCTTCACAACTACTTCAAAGTCATACTCCTAGAACAATAAGAGCCACCTACAGATTCTCCTCCCCAACACAGGCTTATTGACCAGGTACTTTAGTGTGTAGTGATCCGTATACATCTTAAAATGGCCTCCCAGCAAGTAGTGTCTATACTTCTGGAGCGCATACGCCATAGCTAGTCCTTCGCGCTCGATGGTGGAATAATTCTTCTCTACTTTGGATCATCTTTGGCTTGTGAACACGATAAGATGATCCAAGCCTTCTCCGCCAGCCTGTATCATTACTGCTCCAAGCGTTATACATGATGCGTCGACATGCACATGAAACTCTTTCTTCTAGACCTGGAAGACTAGAATCAGCGCGGTAACCATCTTTTCCTTCAATATATCCAATATTTTCTTGCATTCATCATTCCAACAGAATGTGACATCCTTCTTTAACAATTTCTCCATAGGTGCGGTGATATGGGCATAGCTTTTGATAAACTTTCTATAATATCCCGTATGTCCCAAGGTAGCGCACAACTATTTCACACTTCTCGACGCTTCCAAGTTTAGTATCACCATGATCTTCGTAGGGTCTACCATCAATCCCCATCTACAAACCACATGCCCCAACAAGTTTCCAAACGGAACACAAAACAAACACTTCTTGAGATTGAGCACGATCTAGTATCTTCGACAGGTATCCAGCATCAGGCGCAAGCTTTCTACATGGTGCTTAACCAGCCCAAATACAGTCTAGTCATCAAAATATACCTCTAGGAACTTATGAATAAATTCCTTGAATGTCACAACAACCACACGCGAGAAGATTTCACACGCATTCTTCAATCCAAACAGCATTACAATGTACTTAAAACAACCCCACTCAGTCATGAAGGTTGTCTTACTCCTATCCTCCGGCATGATTTTGATTCGGTGGTACCCAAAGAACCCATCAGTAAATGAATATGCTTCCTGGCCACCTACATTCTCCAACACTTCATCAGTGAACGGAGTTGGGAAAGGATCATGCACACAAGCGTCATTCGGTTTTTTGAGATCCACGCATATCCTTATCTCATCCTTCTACTTCTTCTCTTGCACCACCATTGGACTTACCCAGTCAGATTCTTCCACAGGCTCGATGATACCTGACGTGAGCATCTTGTATAGTTCTAAGCAACCCTTCTCCTTATATTTCATATTGAGAGGGTAAGGCCTTTGCTTAACTAGCTTCGTGTTGGGTTTCAGTGTGATCTTCATCACTCCTAGGTCCCCGATTATCCCTTTCAGATCTATAAACTTGGTAGGGAATAAGTCATGATATTCGTAGAGAAATTCAGTGACCTTATCCACCATCGCATCGTCCTAGTAGTCTCCAATCTTCGTGAATTTGGGTTATGCCTCCGTACCAATGTTCACTTGTTTCGTTTTCAACGATGCGTTATATCAGGGTTCTCAATCTACAGTCCCTGAACCTCACGGTGGCCTTCTGCTTCTGGAATGTTAATTTTCCACGAATCCTCGTCCTCTTCTTTAGCAGTTACATTATAACATTCTAGCGCGCGACTTAGATGAGTAGCCCATTCAGGCTGAATCATCTCTAAAGAAACCTGTGGTATCCTAAAGATTGTTTCTTCACCTCTTGTAGCAATTCATCAATACTGTCAAACTAGTCCTCAAAACTGAATTTCATCATGAATCCCTCGCACAGGATATCCCATTTGCATGTCCCATGGCGGAGCTCTATTTCTACATACCAATTCATGGGGACAACATCCATGGTATGACAGAACAAGTGAACCCACTCAAGTTGGGGCTTTTCTCCATAAGCTTGGGTCCATTTGGCCAGATGCACGCATGGATCATTCTGCCCATTATACTTGTCTATCAGTCGCAACTTATGCTTCCCAAATCGTGTTCTCATCATCCTCCTACATTCGCACCAATCATCAAAGCTTCCCTTGTGCATACGCCACCATCTGCCAATGTAGCATGCAGTGCCCAGTCCAAGGCCTAAAAGTGCTGCTTTTATAGTAGCTCCCTTTCAAATGCATCCAAAAAGATATCTACCTCATTCAGTCCATCATAAGTAGGAAAAGTTCTTACCTCTAATGACACACAGCACAATGACCGAGTCATCATGTTGCAATTTAGCGTAGTTACTTCATGTAACTGATTCTGCCAGCGTTCTATTTCTTCATTGAAGTTTGAAGTATAGGAAATCTCGCAATCCCATGTAATACGTCCATCCATGGTGGGATTCACTCAGTCTTGGTCTCGCGCAGTTATCTTATAGATGCAGTCTAGATCATCATCACTTTCATAATCAGGGTCTGGTTCTGTATAGCGTGATCCTTCAACAGGATCCACAAGTATTATGATACGCAATGATTTCTTCTCAAATATCATCTTTCAATTCTTCAAATTGATTACCCCGTTCATATCAGTAGCCCAATCAATTTCCAGGAGCACAGGGTAGGGATTGTTATCATCCACTATCTCTTTTACTTCAAAATCCGCTAGCATGCTCGCTCCATTAATGTTCACAGTCACCCCCTACAGCTGCCCCATGGGGATGATATTTTGTTGATTCGCCATCCATAGCTGAATCACAGACCATTGCAGCCCAGGTCTCCCCATTCACTCCCAAGTCTACTTTGGTAGGACATTCACATCTGACCCCAGGTCCAAAATGACCTGATCCATTTCATACTCTCCTATTTTTGCGGTCAGACTCATCTCCCGTCCCGTCCTTGTTTTATACTTGCCAATCTTTCGTAATACATGTGGCTCACCTAGTGCGGTTCCAACACATCTATTGATGAGTTCTTGTAACCCTTTCACAACCTTACGGTCGCATAGTAACTTCATACAGGTCTCCAGGAAAGTTATGAGCCTAGAGGGGTCCATCTCCTATTCAGGCTTATCCTTGCTTCCTGAGGTGGAGGCCTCATCGAATCTCTTCTTAGATTCCATGAAGGTTTCACGTGCGTGGTCCAAATCAAACTCAACCTCCTTCGCTGGAGCTTTACGAACCCATGTACTGTCTTCTGGTTATTTCCCCTTGTCATCCCCTGTTGCGATTCCACTCTTGAGCACTCTATTTATGTTTAGATCTTCCTCACATGGATCAGACCTCATCATCTATAGATTCTAAGTCGGCGAAGGTGGCAGCACCCCTTTGTCACGTATCCTAGCTATCAGCATAGGACAATCTTCTGTTTCATGATCAAACAACGTGCAATACTTTCACGACGGATGTGTTGGATTAGTACAATCATGGGCATAGTGTCCTAGTCCTTTGTAATTGTAGCAAATCAACTGTCCTCAACCTCTACCAGGGCCTCCTCTGCCTCGGCCTCGTCCGCGCCCCTAAAATATGATCCGCGTCATTCCTATGCTCTGGTCAAGGGGCCACATTTTGGCCTGAACCCTATAAGTGGGAGTTCTATCCATCATCAATTCATAGCTCCTGTAAGTACACTCATCATGCCCTACCGACCTACAAAAGCTACAGAATAGTTGTTGCAGTGTCTGTACAAACTTCTGTAGCAAGTGACAGTTATCCATTGCATGTTTTATGGCTACCTGACAGATAGCGCACCATAATGAAGGCCCTGTGCTAAGTCCTTCTTGAGCTTCTGGACTTAAAGGCATTGGTTCTCCTCCTGCAATATAGTTTGCAAAGATTGGGCAATGGCCTTTGTCATGACCTTGACTCTTGCATTTCAAGCACCATACCTCCTCACATACCTCGGGTTGAACCGTCCTGTCCTGCTTCAAACTTTGCATCTCAAGGCACAGATTCTTTAGTTGTGCATGGATCTACTGAACTCTTAGATTTGGATCTTGCATCTCAGTTTCATGTAGTTTTATGGCAATCTCCAAGGCTCCGCTTGAATGGTTATCTTCTGCTGCGACAACGCACTCCTTAAGTGTGGTAGTAGCGAAGCTACAAATCACTCGCGATGTTGTCCATCTGTCAAATTCATGTTGGCTTCGTGGATGGTACACTTCAACCTCAGATCTAATTCCCAAGGCATCTCTCTTGGTTACATCACAATTTATTTAAATCCCACAATCAACTGCACCTCAGATTTAGGCCTACTAAATTCTCTATTCAGTTTTGCTTGGATGCCTGCCACTCCAGCATTCAGGTTATCATTAGGGTACTTAATATACCATGTTAGCGCGTGATATTGCAGAGCACTAACCAGTGTCGCCTTCTTTATATGATCATCTGTAACACCTTGATCTTCCCATACAGCCCTCGCAACAAACCAAAATTGGTCTGGGTCCTCGTTTCCCAAGCCTTTGAACAAAGGAAACTTCAATGTATTTACTATACTGAACTGTGGTGGAGGTGGAGGTGGTAAGGGTGAAGTTGGAGGTGAGGGTGGTGAACTCGGAGGTGGTGTGGGCAGAGGTGGTATTCACAGGAATCCTTGTCTTATTAATTGAATAACACTTCACGGAGAAACCTTTGTTATCCCTTCTTCGTCACCTTGTGGAGGTGAAATCAAGGGACTATACTTCGAACCCTTTTTTACTTCGTTCCCATAAGTTTTTCTGCTTCGCTTAGTCCCGAAAATCAAGATAGTTGCATAAACCATTTTTCGCACAATATCATTTTAATCTAGGTATTCAAATATTTTATGTACTTACCTTGCGGTCCTTTGAAAAAGCATCGCTCCACCTCGTTGTAGCTGACTGAGGATTCGACCACGAATTTAGTCACAAACCCTCCTATGATACGATTGAGCCAATGATCGACAGCGTGGGCGATCTTATCCTCCGAGGCTTCCAACCTTCGCACTAGCTCCGGGTTGCACACAATAGGACTGTCAAGTTTCCACCTTCCTTGGTTATCTGCTAGCTTTGTGATCCACTTGTATAGCTCAATAGGGAAGGAGCAGAAAAAGATCTCATGGATCTCTGTATACAGGTACCTGTCTAGCCACTGTTCCTTTGTCAGTCATGGGTTTCTGTTCTCCTGCACCACAAATTCGTGGATCTTCCTATCCAACCAGTCTTCAATCTCCTTCTTAGTTGGATTCCAGTGATACGACATCACACATCTCTGATGCAGATTATGGTCCTAGCAATGGAACCATTTTTTGGCTTGAGGGGGCCTAACCTAGGTTCAGCGTTAAGTAGCCAAATAAATCCCTACACTATTGGCCCTTTCAGCGTCAACCAGCGAAGCGTGGACCAAAGTCTCACTCGAAGCAGTATGGGGGGATGCCGGAACCAATTTTCCACACCTTGAGATGGTTGTGATGTTATTTGATTTCTTCTATCCCTACCTTCGCGCAAGTGATTTCACTCTAGGGCTTATAAGACAAACCCTCTATTTCAGCCTTCAATACCTTCACGAAAGTATACGATCGACCTTCGCATAACCCTAACCTGTGGCTCAAGTACTTTTGCGCTACCTTGGCAGCGTGTCGTGCAGATTCCCCAATTATCCTAAGTGATTTACTTATCTTGCCAAAATACTTAAATTTAATACCGTGTAAGCAGATATTCGTAATTCCGTTCAATTATTCAATGTAATTACATTCATTCGCACATCATATAAGCATAATAAAGGAAATTCATACATAAAATATCCGAACACATCAACAGAACAAAGACACAAAAATTGCAGAATAACTCCTTTTATTAATATCCTCCAAGTGTTTACAGAATCTGTCCACCCTGCGCACACAACTGCAGGAGTCCGCACACTCAGCTGTGGACTTCTACCCTAGGCCTCTATGCACTCAATTGCTGAGCCTCTACCTACGCTACTACCTAAGACTTAGACTTATTCTTCAGAGCTATCAATCTATCACACGATCTGCCATTCTATTCCTTGATTGATGTCTCTAAAACTAATTAGAGCTTAGCTCTTTTTATACAGTCCCATGGTCTGCAGACCACGGGTAGATTTCTTACAATCGACTTTACTTTACAACACTAAGGGCGAACTACCCTTTTTGACACATATACCTTCGTGCTCCGCTACCACAAAATGCGGAGTCTTTAGAATTTTATTAAAAAAAATTGACTTAAACATGGGCTTTTAGCTCCAGAATTGCCCTTGGGGGATCCCACTCCCAACACTAAGTAATGCAGGAGCATCCTGCTCAGAATATTATTGTTCATTTGGTTGATTTAGGGGGTGACGTTTTTAATTATTTTTAGGAATCTTGTATAGATTGAGTGAGAGCTTTATGTGTGAGGTTTTCAGTTGTGAGATATTCTCAACTATGTGAGAATATGAAGGATAATTGATATGTGTAGATATCGTAGAGATCTTAGGGATTACGAGGTCCTCGAATAGGAATTAGTTGAGAAAATTATGGGAAAAATCATGGATTTAGTATAATCCATAATTATGTAGTTAATCTATCAATGTAAGCCTGCAAGGAGAGTGAGAAATAAGTGTTAGAAAGTGTTAGAGAGAGCTAAGTAGTGGAGAGAATAAATCAAAGCATGAGATGTTCTGAATATATATGTAAATATTGCTATGAATGAAAGGAGTTTTTGTGTTCAAAACTTGTTTCCGCGTGATCTTTTATTATGTGATTTGATTTCATTGATTCTTTAAATAGTAGGTTGAATCCTCTGTTAAATACAGAAAATAATTTAGAGACAAACTAAACTTGGCGGAAGTGCTAGTCTTGGCGGAACAAGGAAACTTGACAAATTTGCGAGAAACCCAGGAGAAGATCTAAATCGTTGGATCAGACAGATCAAACAAATCTAATGGTCATCACATGCCAACAAGCGAAGGCATTAATCGGAATAGCAAGGTGGTCTTCGTAGGTGTAAGCAATATCTTGTGCAGTCACAAAGTGGTAAATGGTATTTTGTAAATTCACGCAATTAACCTGAAGGGTTGACACGTAGCACAGGAAAACCACTTTTCTCGCATGCTCTCAACTTGTTATGCATCGTGAAAGATTTCATGCGAGATTACGTGATAACCATTGGATCAAGCGGGATTGATCGATGGTGGATATTGGCCAAGCTAGTTGGTGAGCAGGTGATGTGACAATCATTCGATTAGATGGGCCAGATCTGTTGGTAATCGCGTCGAAAGATGCATGAGATCTAATTCCAAAATTGGATGCGATATTTTATGGACTGTGATTTAATCTAGTTGAATTTCGAATTGATCGTAGCCGTTCATTATGAATGGACGAGATCCGACGGATATCGCTCCGGAAAATGCATACTGGTTAGCATTTGATTCAGACGCGATAAGGTTTGAACTGAATTTTAATTTGGTTGGGATCCACATAAGAGATCGGGGTCTGATAGTTTGCTAAACGAGGAATTTAATTGGTCAAATTCCAGATTTGATTAATCAGTGCAACTTCACTTCATCAAAGTGGTATCATAGCAAAAGAAGATTTTGCGTGAAGTAGGATTATATTGCAGATCTGTCAGCGTTAGTATTTATAATTTTTTTGTAGAGTAATAGCAGAGGAAGGTGAGAAGATTTGCAGCAGCCTAGAGCAAAGAGTGCTCATATGGTTCCATAAAGGAGAACTAGAGAGATGCCGAAAGACTGAACCCAGAGGAGAAAATCTTAGTGAGGTATCGTGTAGCAGGGAAGACTTGTTATTGCAAAGGTTTTGTTGTAGCTCATGAATGTTGTTATGAGAGACCAAGAAATCTTATGACAAGGAAAATTAGAGGCGCAGTGGAAGCAAAGGGAAAATAAGAGGAGTCAGTTTTAGAATTTGATTGAGGTAAATATTTTATTTCAGATATTGATTTGAGATTGAATAATTAGTGAAAATGAACATGGAGAAAGGTTCAAATAAATGTCAAATGAGTCATGAAGAGCGTAGGATAAGTATTGCAATGATGAGAGCAAAGTTGAATATACTACGGGAATGGTTTCAAGAGAAAGAAAATGAAGATTGAAGACATGGATGGCGAATAAGGAAACGGGTCAAGCGAAATCTATTGCAATAGAAATGGAATGCTATGTTGATGAACAAACTTGAATAAATACATATTTCTTTGTTGGAGAGGAGAGACTCATAGGAATTGAGTCACAACAAGAGGATTTGTTGAAACCCAAAAATTCCATGGTGGGAATTTGGTGCTTGAAGCATCAAAAGAGGCCGAAAGGTCTGGTATTTTTAAAACTGATAGTTTGTCTGTGAATGCATGTATGGTACTAAATAAGGAATTTGTTGCTATAGAGACAGTCAATGACCATTCTTATGATCAAGAAGTATTTTGTGAACCTAAAGGAAATTGGGATGGTAGTTTTTCATTCCATGAAGTTGAGTTTGCAGCACAATTAGAGAAGGAAACAATAGCTAAAGAGACAGATTCCAAAGAAGTTGAGACTAGAGAAACTGTAACAAAAGGAGGAAAGGACACCATAGAGAACATCAACTGTGTTGATATGATTAAAAAAGAGGAATTACTCCTAGAGTATGGTGGAGAAAATTGCTTTACAGATATACATAATTTGGTTAACAGCTCGAGTGATGATGATGGTGAACTTTTAGATTTAGTTCTTACTAATCTCAGCATGACAAAGTTACCTGGAAAAGCTATAGGTGCAGACAATGAACCAGTTTGAGACTCATTCAAAATTTGGAAACCAGGAAAATGGGTATTCAAGTTTCCACATGCAGTTCACGAGTCTATATTTCCAGAACAGAGGATGATGAACTCGAGAATCATGTTTAATAATTCTCTGAAGATATTATTCTGCAAATTTAATGCCAGATTACATGATGAAGTTATTCCTTTGAAGGACCATCAGCAAAGTAGAGTTTAGAATCTTGGAGGTAGCAAGTCATTTAGACTTGTAGCTATCACATTACTACAGAAAAGCGACAGACCTCATAGACAAGAGTCTATGATTTTTTTCCTACATCGAGAGTCTGATGCAGGAGCATCCTGCTCAAAATATTATTGTTCATTTGGTTGATTTAGGGGGTGATGTTTTTAATTATTTTTAGGAATCTTGTATAGATTGAGTGAGAAATCTATGTGTGAGGTTTATAGTTGTGAAATATTCTAAACTATGTGACAATATCAGGGATAATTGATATGTGTAGATCCCATAGAGATCTTAGGGATTACAAGATCCTCGAATAAGAATTAGTTGAACAAATTATGGGAAAAATCATGGATTTAGTATAATCCATAATTATGTAATTAATATATACATGTAAGCCTGTGAGGAGAGTGAGAAACAAGTGTTAGAAAGTGTTAAAGAGAGCTAAGTAGTGGAGAGAATAAATTAGAGCATGAGATGTTCTGAATATATATGTAAATATTGTTATGAATGAAAGGAGTTTTTGTGTTCAAAACTTGTTTCTGCGTGATCTTTTATTATGTGATTTGATTTCATTGATTCTTTAAATTGTAGGCTGAATCCTCTGTTAAATACAGAAAATAATTTAGAGAGAGACTAAACTTGGTGGAAGTGCTAGTCTTGGCGGAACAAGAAAACCTGACAAATTCACAAGAAACCCAAGAGAAGATCTGAATTGTTGGATCAGACAGATCCAACAGATCTAATGACCATTGTGTGCCAACAAGCGAAGGCATTAATCAGAATAGTAAGGAGGTCTTCGTAGGTGTAAGCAATATCTTGCACGGTCACAAAGTGGTAAATGGTATTTTGCAAATTCACGAGATTAACCTGAAGGGTTGACATGTAGCACAGGAAAACCAATTTTCTCATATGCTCTCAACTTATTATGCATCGTGCAAGATTTCACGTGAGATTACGTGATAGCCTGGATCTAGAGGGATTGACCGACAGTGGAGATCGACCAATCTAGTTGGTGAGTAGGTGACGCGACAGTCATTCGATTAGACGGGTCAAATCTGACGGTAATCATGTCGGAAGATGCATGAGATCTAATTCCAAAATTGGATGTGATATTTTGTGGACTGTGATTTAATCCAATTGAATTTTGAATCGATCATAGCCATTCATTATGAATTGGATGAGATCTGACGGATGTCGCTCCCGAAGATGCATGTTGGTTAGCATTTGATTTGGACACGATAAGGTTTGAACTGAATTTTAATTTGGTTAGGATCCACACAAGAGATCGAGGTATGATAGTTTGGTAAATAGGGAATTTAATTGGTTAAATTTCGGATTTGACTAATCAATGCAGCTTCACTTCATCACTAGGTCTTCTTACAAACCTCTTCTATGGATTACTTCTTATTTTCTCTTCCTTTCTTGGAAATATTCCTTTTGCCTGATGCTTAGGCAAGAAGATGGGGTTCTTCTTGAATGATATTTCTAAGTTAGAGGATGATCCTCTAACCCTACTATAGATTTGAATTATCCTCGCATGTGTGGTTGATATAGAGTTATATTTGACCCTTTTTCACTCCCTTCCTTCGCTTAAGGTGGACCCACTTAGCTTAAGATGGAGGCCTATTTGGAGCCTCTTTGCCATCCAAAAAAAAACTCTTCTTATGTTGATGCACTTGCAGATATGATATGACAACAAACAGACCCTTTCTCCTTCACATGCATAGCAGAGATTAGCCCCAAAACTTCGAATTTATTTATTCTCTTCTTCATTGGCCTAGAAGCAACATTTTTCTCTTATTCAAACCTCTTTCTTGACCCTCTTCTTTCTTGACTTCAAAGATAGATTGCTTGTCCATTTGATGAGATTGAATGGCCCTATATATAGGAGTTTTCCCCTCCTATTGGGCCAACTTGAGACAATGAGGCTGACTTGACCTTAACTACACCAAAAATACATTTCTTTGAGCCGACTTGAAGAGGAGACTTATCTTTGCTTTGGAGGATATATTTTGAAATATTTATTTGACTCTCATTAGGGGAATTTTGAGGTCTAAAATGGGCCTCCTATGAAAAATGTACAACCAAAATAAACTTTATAAGAACCAATGGGATTCAAGATGATGATGTCAACCATGGGGGATGATTCACCATTTTTGGAGTAAAAAAATAAAAAGATTAAAAAATAATAAAATAATAAAACTACTTTTTCAACTCGTATTTTCAACTTATATCCTTAAAGTTTTACTCAAATTTTGAGTGGGAGTACTCGTTGGATGCAAAATTTAATTCCTCATCCAAGGAATACGCATGTTGCATACTTTCAATGGACCCTGCTACACAAAAAATAAGAAATACATGAAAAATGTGATTGCAATCATGTTTTTCATGTATTTCTCATTTTTCATGTAGGAGGGTGCATTGAATGTATGTAACATAGGTACTCCTTGGATGTAGAATCAAATTTTGCATCTAATGAGTGTTTCCGCTCAAAATTTGAGTAAACCCATAGGGAGATAAGTTGAAAATACGCGTTGAAAAATAGCTTTTTCTTTTTTCTCTCTAAAATTTGATGATGCAATCTAATCTTATTTTAATATTTCCGCTATTATTTTATAATTTTCTTTAAGAGGCCCATTTTAGACCTCAAAATTCCCCTAATGAATACATATATTTACATAGTGTAACATGCCCACAAGGGTCTTCAATAATTACATTGACTCTTTGACTTTCCTAGAAGCACCTCCACATGTGCTTGACCTATCAAATGTAAAAGAGATCCATTCTTGATAATGGAAAAAATAACAATTCTTTTATTTTTAAAGTACAAAGATCAAAATTACATTTATGAAGACCGAACCTAGTTACACTTTCTTCAACAAAAAGGTGATCAAATTTGGGAAAGGACTTCGCTCAAGGAGGCCGAGTAAGGAAGTGAAAGGAGTCTCCCTCTTGAGGAGACTATACAATGAGCAAAAATAATCTAGGGTTTTTGTGGTAGGGTTGCATACATACGAGAGGAGGCCGAGAATCTGAAAGAAGCCAAGAAGAGGAAAAGGAAGGTCAGTGCTTAAGAGGAGGCTAGTGACTTGGCCTTGGGAGGACTCTAGTGTCAATGGTCTTTATCATGGTCTTTGTATTCATCAATTGAATATCCGTAAGAGTAATTTCATTTGGGTTTTCCTCTCAAAGAGTGAGAGGTTTTGGCCTTGGCTGACAAGCCTATATTTTGTGTCTCTTGTCTCTTTATTTTTCATGATCTAGTAATTGTCTGGATGAAAAGAACACAATAATAATTCAAGAAGAGAAGATCGCAATCAAGTAAAAATATTATCACAAACAATTATCATAAGTAGAGAAATCACCTATCTATTGATGCCCTATATTTCTCAACAACCTACACAAGAAATACTATATCTACAATCTCAGCTTTTGAATCTGTAAGCAAAAATGGAAAATGATAATGCCTCAAATCAAGATCTAATGGAAGAAATAACCTTATGAAACAAACTACATAACGCCTTCAGAAAAGAGGAGGTTAAATAAAAACACCTCATTCTTTCACAAGAAAAATAAGTCTAGATTACAAAACAATATTGTAAAAGAAATTAGTCTCAAAAATGAAAAGAGACTATGCAAATTCACTACACTAAAGGAGGTGGAAAAATCCCAATTTGAAACCCTTTTCATTATCAACTGTGGAGAAAATGTGGAAGAAAATACAAATATGCTTAGAGACATTCCATATCTAGTTTCCAGGGAAAAGAATGCAAAGCTAACAAAAGAAATATAAAAAGAAGAAATAATCTCTACAATATGGGGATTTGATCCTGATAAGGCACCCAATCCAAACAAGTTCGCCATCCATTTTTTTATGGTCCCACTGGTTCATATTAAAGGTAAATGTTGAACTATTGTGAAAAGAAACCCAAGCTTGAGGCAACAATAAATCCTTGTTCATAGCTTCAATCCCCAAGGAAAACAACCCACCATCTTTTTCAAGAATTAGGCTAATACCTTTAGTTAAGTAACACTATAAAAAAATAACTAAAATCCTTGCAAACAAATTGAAAAAAGATCATTCTTAAGTTAATTTATGATAAACAAGGTGGATTTATGCTAAAAACACAAATTATTGATAGTATAAAAATGGTTCAGCAAGTAATACACTATTACAATCCAACAAAAGAAATAAAGAAAAGGGGATCTTAGTCGATATATATGGCCAACACCTTCGACCTAATAAGACATTTTATTCTGTTTGACATACTCGACATATTTGGATTTGCTGAGTACTTTAGTTCATGGGTGAAATATTGCATTGAGAATAATAGCCCCTCTTGTAATTGGAAATCTCACCAATTTCTTCATGATTAAAAGAGGCCTCTGTTGGAAATACTGAGGGGGGGTGAATCAGTATTCCTTAGCAATTAGCACTTTTAAATATTTTCAGAGCATTAGTTAATCTTCAATTATTATTAATGCTTATGCAGTAATAACAATAAATAAAAGAACATTGTAGACACAATAATTTTAGGTGGAAAACCCCCTTTGGGTCAAAAACCAAAGAACACTTTTCTAATAAATTATTTAATCTTCAGCCCCAACTGAAATAAAAAAACAACTTCCTAGAATTCTAGAAAATCATTCTTCTCTATCTCCCACTGGAAAGACACCCCAATGCCCTGGTTTCTTGAGTAGTCAACTGAATGGATGCCCAAACATCCTAGACCAACCTACCACCCTAAAGTGTTCACAGGCTCCAACCTGTAGGCGACTTCATGCACCAACCTAGCACATCCCTGCCACCATATAATGATTGAAATGAGACAAGAGTATGGATTCCCGTACCAAGGACAACGATCCATGATACAATATTATTTACAATGATTTTGACCAAACACCCAATCACACTATGACCTGCAACCCAACCATGAAATCATCCCAACAGAGACTCCTATACCTCCCAATAATGCCTTTTCGACTATAGGAAGATTGACTCTTTTACAATAATGACTCTTCCAATGATGACACTTTTACAAATGAATCTTTTACAAATTTACAATGATGACTCTTGGCCTTGACACTTCTTCACAATATACAGATGGCTGGCATGTCTTCAGAGGATGTCCCGCTGCAATGCTTCCTTTGATTTGATACTTCTTCTCTTGAATTCTTGTTTGAATTTGTACTTGAATCTTCTTCCACCTGCATGCAAACTTTGCCTAGTGAAACCAATCCCAAAACAAAACAAAATACCCTTCAACTTACCTTTGCCTCCAAAACACATCTAAGTGCATAATAATGAATAACTACAAATTAAAATTACAATGTGTAGTGTGCTTGTCACTTTTGTTGTTGACTTGCTGTAGCAATAGACAAAGACTCCCACTCTTGATATAGGCTTGGACTCTATGCAAGACTATATCCAAAACTGACCTAAAGATATATACAATAAAAACTGATGATAGACCCTAGAATTTTGATGGACCGAGTTCTAAGTACAACAACAGAGACCATTCTATCAAATATGACAAGACAAGTAACATGAACTTACAACATCATATAGATTTAGAAAACTTGGTGTAGCATCAAGAATATGTAGCATAAAATGTGTAGTATCAAGAATAGGACATTCGAAAAGCTAATTGTGACATATAGAGGCATAGAGATATAACTGAGACACTGTATATACTTACGTTGTCCTACAAAAACATATGTCAAATATGATACTCATATTTCAAATGTAAACACTAATCATACATACCTTGTTGTAGGAGACTTGTCCTTGACTGTTGATGTGTGGTCCTTACTGCAGTGATCCTTGAATGCATGTTTTTTCTTGCCTTCTAGGAGCTCGATATTCAATCTATTGTGTATATGTAATTCCAGATCTCCAGGGTCTGAAATTGTGTCCTATGGTAGCCCTCTGAGTCCTCTTTCCAACCACATGGGTCTAATCAAGATTGGATTCTGCAAGAAATATTTATGCCCAATCTCCCATGATGACCTGAACATACACTAGTGTAGTAGAGCAAACTTGTATGCAGTTCCACGTGTCACGGTTGCGACCTTCAGCCCTGAAAACGCTACTCAACAAACTACACTCTGTCCTATTTTTGTGACTACTTACAAAATTCAAATCCAATGCTCAAAGAGAACGTTATGACGAGTTTCCCAACATCACTTGTTTGACATGGAATTGAGGAGCCTGCAAAAACCTTAACTTCCTCATAGCATATCTATGAAAATATAGCGAACCAAGATCTGAAATGCAGTCACCAAATTCATCAAGAGTTCGGATCAAATGGGTTTTAATTTTCACCTCTAAAGATTCGCATAAAAAACGTTATAGCGAAAATTCCACGATGTCATGTTTGAAGCCATAAAATCCCTAATAGAGGAGGATACGAGGGTCATTATTTATATGAATGTCTTGATTTGAGAGGGTCCTCAACAAGTGAATATTGGAGGGATTTTAGGAGCAATTTATTATTATTAATTATTGACTATTCAATGACCAAAACCAATTATGAGTGACATGCCACAACCCCATAGGGTTTTATCCCACTAACTGGGGTTACTAACTTCAAACATGAATATCTCTCAAACCATGAAGAATTACTTGGCATGCCATATATCAACGGAAAAATCTCGACGAGTAGAATCCATCTATAGTATCCTTGACTCAGAATAGAGTAATTTGTCAAGTCAAAATGCCCATGCAAGATCAGGGTAGCCCTTGGTGCTTCTTGGGTTGACATCAATGACAACCACTGATCAACAATCTCCCCCTTTGGCACTGACGAAAACACAAGTACTCCCCCTGCAATCATGGCACCTCTTCCTACTGCCTTTTCTCCCCCTTTGTCATCAATGGCAAAGGGTAATTCCCCCTGACAAATAGCCATCTTGCAGAGTTGTACACAACTCCACTCCCCGTTTCTTCTCGATTAGATAAGAGAAAGAGTCTAGTGAAAACTTGGGAGAGTCCCAAGCTTTTAGTGAAGATACTCAAATGCTTCACGAGGTAATGGTTTGGAAAAGATGTCAACAATTTGTTCCTTTGTGCCAACATATTCAAGCTTGATATTCTTTTCAGCGACTTGCTCTCTAACAAAATGATATTTAATCTTAATGTGCTTCGTTTTAGAATGCATCAGAGGATTCTTGGAGATATTGATGGTGTTGGTCTTATCACAAAAGATGGGAATAGGCTCATCAAACTTGACTTAAAGATCTTGAAAAGTTTGCTTCATCCAAAGAACTTGTGTACAACAAGTTGTTGTCATGATATATTCTGCTTTTGTTGTGGATAACGAGATTGGAGACTACTTTTTACTTAACCATGAAACAAGACAGCCAACTAGATAGAATGTTTCTCCACTGGTACTCTTATGATCATTAACACTTCCCGCCCAATATGCATCTGTATAAACTTGAATGACCAGATCATTTCCTTTGGGTTACCATAGACCATGTTCCGTTGTGCCCTTAAGATACCAAAGAATTCTTTTGACGACAATAATATGAGATTATTTTGGTGCTGCTTGGAATCTTGCTACTTGTCCAACTGCCTACATCACATCATGTCGGGAGGCTGTCACATATAAGAGACTACCAATCATGGATCTATTCAACCTTTGGTCCACATCCTTTAACGAATTTTCTAAGATTAACTTACAACATGTTACCATGGGGGTAAGGACCCACTTGCAATCTTCCATATGGAATTTCTTGAGCATTTCTTTGATGCACTTGGTTTGATATATGAATATTCCTTTATCCTACTAAGAAATCTAAAGCCCTACAAAGTATTTCAGCTCACCAGTCATAGACATTTCAAACTCACATTGCATTTTTGTGGCAAAGTATCTACTTAATCTGTCATCACTGCTTCCAAACATTACATCATCCACATATAATTCGATAATTGTTAGGTTATCTAGATCCACTTTCACATAAATATTATTGTCGACACTTCCTTTCTTGAATCCTTGTTGATGTAGATATTCGTCAAGATGATCATACCAAGCCCTAGGAGCTTTCTTGAGACCATATAGAGCCTTCTTTAATCTACAGACATAGTCTTCTTTTTTAGAGAGTAGAAAACCTTAGGGTTGTTCAATGTAAACTTCTTCCTCCAATTCACCATTTCTAAAAGCTAACTTAACATCCATTTGGTAGACCTTGATTTTTCTCGAGCAAGCATAAGCAAGAAACGTCGTGATAGCTTCCATTCTAGCAATAGGAGCAAATGTTTGTTCAAAATCGATTGCTTCAACCTATGCATATCCTTTGTAGACTAATCTTGCCTTTTTCCTAGTATCCTGTAATCCTTCAACTGTTTCCCCCCCTGAACCTGTAATGAAACTTCCACCTTGTTCAAACTACCTTCCTATCAATCATAGAATTTTTCCATATACTGCTTCATAGACTCATCCTCTACAAACATTAAGGAGTCAACAAGCCAGATTGTTCAAAATAGTGAGTCACCCAACGGGCCATCTTGACTTGGGTCATTATCTGAAGCAACTGCTAATTCCTCATGACCTTTTCTTGTTACAAATATTGAAAGGATAACTATTGAAACCTTGTTATCTGCTTTGTCTTCCTATACCTGTTTCCTTTTCTAGACCTTTTTATTCTTTCAATCTCGAGCCATGTACCCATAGTTATGACAATTGAAGCATTCAATGTTGTCCATAGGTGATTCCATTTGATATCTACAACCGCAAGCGTTATGACCATAGTTATGGCATTTGAAACATTCAATGTTTTTCCGATCTAGCACATATTCTCTTTGACAAAATCATCATGGAACCTGTCTCATGATCCTGCAAACTTGCTTCTAGGGTTTTGCATATAATGATTATACCTGTCAAAAGCTTTACAATCTCTAGCCATATGTCCATTGTTAGCACATAAAAAGAAATATCCATTAAATAAATGTGCATACATGAATGGTACATTGGGATGCGATGTTCCTTGATAGTTGTATCTGTTAATAACTTTACAACCCTTGGCCATATGTCCATAGTTAGCGCATGAAAAACAATAACCATTAAAAAAACGAATATACCTGGAATATTTTTCATTGTTCTTTGGACGCGGTGTTGTAGTTTGTTGTGGTCCTTTCTTCTTGATTGCTTTGGTCTTTTTCTTTGGAGTTGCAATATTCTTCTTTGGTTTTTCACTTTGATCAACATCCTTCTTAGAATCATCTTGCAAAGATGTGGAGCTTTTACCTTCATCAACTAGAGCTTTACCATCATTAATTAACTTCATTTTTTGCTTCTTCATTTGTCTTATCTTGTAACTGTTATTTTTGTGATCCCTTGAGTTTGTTAATCTTATCACAGGTTGCATCAAGTTCTTCTTGATTTTGATCAAGATCTTCTTGAAACCATCTTTTCAAGATCTTCCTTCTTTTTTCTTCCTCCCCAACCTGTAGCTTGAGAAGAGTGGTCTTCTCTACTTCTTTGTTGAGAACCTATATCTAGTCCTTCTGCTTCTCATTTTCAATCCATTACCTGCTTATTTCATCCGAATATGTTTTTAATTCCTTTTGCTTTTGGTAAACAGTGGATATATATCTTTGATCAGATTCCTTCCTTTCAATTTCTACTTCCTGCATCTGTTGTGTGATCCTACTAATCTATGCAAATGTTGTGTCGAGTTCTTGTTGCTTCTGTTGGACTTCTCTCTTGAGGTCTCATGTCATTGTATTTTTGATTGCTTCCGATTGAGTTCTAAGAATACTAATCATCTTCTCAAACTCTTCATTTCCTTTGATGATTTCTTTTGTTGTCTTCAATTTTTCTTCCAAAAGTCTTGTTTTTTCCTTTTGAATTTTGAGTTCCTTTATCACCTTGATCACTTGATTTTGAAATTATATTTTACTCATTTCTCCCATTTCTTCATCATAATCAGAAGGATCTGCATTCAAGAACATCTTGACCTGATTGTTTTGTTGAATAGATATTATGAAGCTTTTCCCAAAGAGCTTTAGCTATTGAACATTGACCAACTTTTGTCTTCACGGAATTTGGAAAAACATTCAAAATTACATTCATGGCCTTTGAATTGTACCTTTTAGCTTCGTCGGTAGATTTGTCTCCAGAAACAATTGATTCACATATTCCATGTGCCTACAAATGTAATTCCATCCTGGATTCGTATATCCAGTAATTATCTGCATCAAAATTAGGGTTTGGTACACAATACACACTTTCTTCATATTTTGTTGTACTTGTACCTTCCTTTGAAATCCTTGTAACTTGCGTCTTTGACTTTCCCATCTATGTGCTCTGAACATTAACTTCCAGTGGTTAAGCTATTACTAAAGGAGCCAAGCTCTAATACCAATTGTTGGAAATACTGGGGGGGGTGTGAATCAATATTCCTTAGCAATTAGCACTTTTAAATCTTTTTAGAGAATTAGTTAATCTTTAGTTATTATTAATGTTTATGCAGTAATAACAATAAATAAAATAACATAGTAGACACAATAATTTTAGGTGGAAAACCCCCACTGGGTCAAAATCCACCGAATGCTTTTCTAATAATTCTTTAATCTTCAACCCCAACTGAAATGAAAGCAACAACTTCCTAGAATTATAGAAAATCATTCTTCTCTAGCTCCCACTAGAAAGACACCCCAACGCCCTAGTTTCTTCAATAATCAACCGAATGGATGCCCCAACATCCTAGACCAACCTACCACCCTAAAGTGTTCATAGGCTCCAACCTATAGGTTGTTGGCATTATGTTTCAAGTGTTGTCCTTGATGGCAACTCACTCAGAGGTTGGTATAGGTGCTCAGAGGTTGGTACAGGTGATGGCAACTTAATCAGAGGACAGATCTCAATACAGCAGGACAAGAAAGAGATATACGCAGGTTCATCAGGGAGAATCCGCGTGTACACGTAGGTTGGATTCAGTAAAAGCGCGTACATGTGAAAAGTACCTTTGGTCCGTGGCAGTTAGTCCTTGGAAGTTGTGCCTATGGTTTTGGACCATGGTGTCTCG